>MU224788.1:198279-233997 GCA_018584345.1 Thuja plicata | reverse complement strand
GTTTGAACATGAGTAGTGGGTAAGATCTGAAAATTGACCACTGAGTGCATGCATCAAATTGGTCTTTAGGATTGATGGGAACATGTTTAAAAATGAGGATTTACACAGTCACACATGAAGATTCTCCATTTGGCATAGTATTGGGACCCTAAATTTTGCCAAAATTTAGAGTTCCATCAGGACCAAGCAAAGAAGGCCACATATTTGGATCCCTGTACGGAGACGGAGACCCAGGAAGCTACCCGCTCCTCACGCACGAAGGTGGATTAAAATACCCTAAGGCAGTTATTACAGACGACAGTGTCAGTAAAACTCTAGGCCCTCCTGGGAACCATACCTCAATTAAGGACGGCTATCCTTAACACGACACCATCACAACCTTGTCAGGTACCCGAAACTCCTCCAAGTCTTACCACAGATCCTATGTTGTTGGCCATGAATAGTGGGCGCCACCCAGCGGTGGTCGAGCTGGGTATCCTTGGCACCACTCTCACAGACACCATTGTAGATGGCGGGTCCGGAGTAAATGTACTTCCGGAGGAGACATGGAAAAAGTTGGGGAAACCCACGTTGTGGCCTCCGACATTCAACCTGTTGGGAGCAGACCAGCACGGCATCAAACCCATCGAAACCCTCATAGCTCAACGCGTGATGATTGATACACAGCCCTTCGTACTCGACTTTGTGGTGATCCCACTAAAGAAAAAGGGGTACGATGCTATTTTGGGACGAGGATGGCTCACCTCGGCGAAGGTGAAACACAACTGGAAGCAGAACACACTCACCATGGACAAACCCGGGAGGAAGTACGTGATTGACCTCTGCACGCAAATGGTGAGCGAGGAGTTAGCATCTTCGGACTCAGAATCCGAAGGAGAGCAATTGGGAGAAGACGGAGGGCAAAAAAGAATGGAGCCCAATGATGAAGGGGCGTTGGAGTTGGAAGATTGTTCTGGGGATGATGGAGATTCAATGAATGGCCTCTTTCATTGGCAAATGGAAGATTATGAGTTCTTCACACCATCTTGTAACATGCTGAGCATTAGGGAGGAGGAAGCCACCCCCGCACACCAGTTTACGAAGGAAGAACCCATCAAATACCAGGAGGTCAAATCAAAGGGGAAAAACCTTGAAGACGACGCTCGTGTCGGCGAAGGTGGGAACCCCATGGCCGCAGTATTCAAATTCTTTATTCTTCTTCTTCTTATGTACGGGCCAGCGATGGTGGTCCCTATAGAATTTATGGTTCCCAGCGTTTGGATCGCTAGGGAAAACAGACCTACGGACAAAGTTCGGGAAGTCGGCTACCACGAGGCCATCCAACTATGGACTTTGGACGGACGGGAAATACACGAGGCCATTAGCAGTTCCAAATCAAAACCCCACCCGAAGAGGATGGACAAAGCACCCGAAGGGAAGGACAGAACACCCGAAGGGATGGAAGGGGACGCAAGAAACCCGAGAGGCCGAACGGCTGAGAGCCAATAAGACGAAGGGTACGATATTTAAAAGGAAGACGGTTATTGACGGCAAGGAGTGACAGCGGCAAGGAGCAAGCCTTTGGAGAGGGATACTACGTTTTGAGGCGTTCAAAGTAGGTTTTGGCTAGACGTGAGGCTGTCTTGGTGGATGCGCAGAGCGCTAGGGAGGAGCTGAACACCTGGTTGGAGGCAGTAGAGCAACACTTGGCTCAGCGTACCAAGGCGTTGGAAGCGGAGAAAGCGGTGCGGGTGGCTATCGAGGTCAGATTGGCTAGGGATTGGAAAGCGTGTTTGTGCAGGCACAGGTTATGTAATGGGCATTATCTCCATTTCGTATGTTGTCGTCCGGAGACGACTTTCTTTTTGGGGGGGATGATGTTGTCCGGTAAATTGGTAGTTAGATGGTTAGTCCGTCCGAGGGAGTTACACGGATGCGACGGTTCACCTCGCATCCCCTCGGACATTATATCTATGCATTTCTCTCTTCAGTAAGGGAGGAGATTATGATATCGGAAATAACTTTGTACTTGAGGGTGAATGAATAAATACAATGTTGTTATACTTTCTCTATTAAATACTTTTACTGTGTATGTCTCTGTTGAATCCAGTTACCCCCAAGGGCAAACAGGCTGGAAGTCCCCGAGACAGCTGGGGATGCCTTGGGGACGCCTTGGAAGTCCCCGGGACGGATGGGTGTCCCCAATAGAATAGGTTGTATCAGCACTTAAAGAAACACATTTTTCTTTTATAAAACCCTTTCTTTTTTAATTTTAAAGTGGGCCCCTCCTTCCAAGTTTGCCCTATTATGCTTATTACTGTTTGGTGCTTGATTCCTACTATTTGCGGTCCTCTAATTAGTATTTGGCAATATTACATTAAGAATTGTTAAATTAAGAATGTTGTTACAGTCATGCTACACGCTCGGAATCATATAGCAGACTGTTTGCAAGGTTTTGGGAAAGTATGAAAAGTGCATTAAAGACCTAGAACATGCATCTTTATGTCATTTTGTGGCAATACATTAGTGTTAGGTTGGTTTTGTGCTGGTTTGGGTCCTTTGTGGAAGATTTGGTGAAAAGTGGAGGTTGCATCAAGGTGCCATCTTGCTGTAACAAACCTATATCATGATCGAAACTATATAGCAAACTTGTTTTTATTAATATCAGACCACTCACAATGAACTAGAGGTGTAGTTTTAGGGGAGTAACGATGTAACCCCAATTTAGATCACTTGACAATGTGGTCTAGAGTGAGAAGAGCATTGGGAGACATATACTTGATCCACTATCTGTAGCAGCCCTTTCTGGAGTCGATGTTAAACCTGCAACAGTCAACTCCAACACAGTTTCCAAGGTTTTTCGTGTTAGTATTTCATAGGAATGTTATTTCATGGACTAGCACTAATGTGCAATAGATTATCTTCGAAAGCAATTGTAATGCTATGCCTATAATGTGTACACCGATAATTTATATCAAACTTAAATGATAGTAGTGTGCTTCAATTTGGAAGGTAGGTTAATGTTCTTGTTGCTATTGACAATGTACTCCGAATTATGTTCTTGGGTGTATTTCAATTTTTATATGTTTTTATTTTAATATTACATGCATATTGACAATGAATTCTGAATTATGAATGCATAATAAGTATTGAGTTTGAATACTGAAATGTTGTATGTTAAAGTTCTATGAGTATGATGTTTAAATGGTATGCTTTATTCATGCTTTCATATGACTGTAATGTATATATGCAAATTTCCCTATATTTATATAGTCGTCCCCTTTGTTGTCCCCTGTCGTCCCCAAACTTGGCAAAAAAAAATTGTCGCCTCGGAAACCCGTCCCCCCGTCCCATGGCGTCCGCGTCCCGGAAACCTGGGGTAACACTGTAGATTACGGATGGGTCTCTATGATCATTTAATCATTGCTTGCAGACAAGCAATTTTGGGGAGGGGAGGACCATCATGTTCCTACAAATTAAGAAATCATTTAATTCAAGGGAAATAATAATCATTAAATTAAAGTAAAGAAAACAGTTCAAGACAACAATTTCGTAAAATAAAAGATAATTAGAATGTAGTTAAGGCTCAAGAGTTGACTCTTTCAAAAGCACAAAATAATGAAAAGGTGTGACTTCTCCCTCAAATGGGAAGATATTAAAGGGACAAAGATTTGTTTAAAATGGGATCCAAAGAAGGATCAATATGGAATGGAATTGGAAACTTATCTCTTCTTTTCATTCATAAGGATCAATATTTAAGAAGAGAGAATAAGACATTCAATCAATCAAAATAAGAGATAGATATTCGAATATAAGCAGCAAATCAGATTGCTATAAGACAAACAATAGACTTATATTTGGATATATTGCATAATTATCTGGCTAACTATGATGGATCTATTCTCACTGATAGGAAGTAGAATATTACACATTGCTACTGGTGTGTGTGTGTGTGTGCGCGCATGCATGTGTGTACTCTAGTCATTCCTTAATCCCTCGTAATAGCCCCTTAAAAGGATAGGTTGGTGTTGTGTAGGGATAGGCAAAGAAAATCCTCACAAGGTAGATGAATCCCAAGATGTGATAAGGATGGGATCCTAAAGCCTTGAGGGAGCCTACTTGTAGATTGGTGTCCAAGCACCCTAAGACAAGTAAATCCCCATCCTTCTTAGGAATGATGTTTAGGAGAGAAATAATGGATCAAGGCTTAAGTATGTTAACTGTCAAATGTATTATGAATCATTAATCTAATTTAAATTCATGGTGATGTATGTGAATCATTGGGAATTGACAGCCTCTTAGTAGGGCACATTGCAGTCTAAGTAAATTGTCATTTCCAAATGCAATCCAAAACCTAGTTGGGAATTTAAGGGTAAATCAAGTAGAGTCTCAATAGGGGTCATTACAAAAGTGGAATGAGGAAATCTGAAAAGGAAACCCTGATGATGTCATGATTGGGGCACTAGACAAATTTTATGATTGGTATTGACTCTTGAGATACAAAATGGATGAAAGTCTTACTCCAGCTTTTTTTATTAAGGAACAAAAAAGTTTTGGCCCTTCAAGGTAGTACAAAATGAGGAAATGTCTTCGGGATATAGAATGCACCTCGTTAGATAATTTTTTGACATTTATTAATTAAATTGAAAATCACAATACACTTATCTTGTGATTTCAATTTAATTAATAAATTGCAGGCATCCTATACGTTGCATAGACATAGGCAGAATTGAATACCAAGGTTGAGGATTAGTTGAATATTTGACTCTAAAAGATAATTAAAAAACCAAAGAAGTCAAGGTCCAAGTGAGCATGGAAAAGGGTACTAGGAAAAATGGATGGCTGAATCCTATAGCCCAATATAAAAGTTTTTTTTTGGAGCATGAAGAGATGATGTCATGATGAAATCAACATGTGTCCAATGCAATCAAATTTATGAGGAAAATTTAGTATAGTTGTCACTTTAATGACAAAGACATCAACTTGAATCCATATGTGGCAAGGTCAAAGAGATTCGCGCTTATTATTTCTTAAGAGGGTATTTTTTCTCGCAATTACTTAAAAAAGAAGAGTGTGTGGCATTTGAAACAAAGAGTTTAAATGGACATCATCGTCATAAAGAACAACAAAAAAATAGGGTACTCTATAGACCAATTTGTATAGTTATTTTTGTAGCCTGAAGGTTTGCCCCTTCAGTGAGCCATAAAGCATGTGAAATTTAGTTGTTGTTCAAATGTACTTTATTAAACATACAATTGCAGTATTAAAGTGTTGTAGAGGCTAATGTGGTCAAGTTGCAACTAAATTCGTTGATAGAGCAAGGTCAAATAAGGCTTCGCACCTTAACTTCTAATTCTACAATTATTATACTACCAAAGAAAGATGGGGCTTGGAGCATGTCCATAAACAAGAAACCAAAGAACAAAATGACTATAAAAAATAGTTACAAGTTGTAAAGTATCAATGACTTGCTTGATCAACTAAAACATGCAAAGCCTTTTTTCCCTAATGGACTTAAAAGTAGGTTTTTGCAAGTTCATATTGTCACAACCCTCCTCCATGGGTATTTTGTTTGGTTGGTCCTCCTCCATGGATATTATTATTAATTGTTTTTATATAAAAATTGAAAAACTTAAAAACTAATTTCATGTTGAATGTACCTAGCATGCCTTAGAACTTGTGAGAAGGGTTTATGAAATTTGGTGTGAGCATGCATGACTATTCTTATAGGTTTATGTTTTTCCTTTTTGTTCATTTCTTGAACCTTGATTGTTGCTAATAATCTTAAATCTTCACTAAAACTTGTTTAGATGTCTTTATGTTTGACTAGAAGGATAAATTTGTTCATCTAGAGGCAAATTTAGGATAATTAAAAAATATTATTTTAATTGATAAAACTCTTTTATTCATTTGTGATAACATTTAAACGATTAATAAAAATATCATATTATTTGATTATGTAGTTATTAGTCAACAGACCATGTCGTTGAGAAATGTTACTAGTTATTGAAATGATAGTAAGTAGAATATTTTAGTCAATGAGCTCAAGAGTGATATAGACCTATTTGCCTTAGAAATATGTAGTTACTTAAAGAATGTCATTGTGTGATGATCTCAAGTATTTATTTAGGAGACCTTTATAACATAAGGTGTATGCGTGCAGAGTAAACATTTTATAGCTAGGAATCAAAGAAGCAGGGTGAAAACTCTTATAGAGCTTTAGTAATTCTTGTTGAGTAAATAGAAAAATCTTAGGATTCTCGAAAAAAAATATAAGTTAGAAAGGATTGTTGTTTATAACCAAGTTAGATTTTCATACTTATTATTTGAAAATGTTAACTTGAAGATAAAAATAAGGGACATCATGGTATGATAAGTATTGGCTCATTTAAACTTCTAGGTGACTTAATTAGTAATGATTTCATTCATAATAATGACAAGGATTTCAATATTATATTATCACAATTTATCCTCAAAGATGTCCTTTAGAACTATTTAGCTTTCTATGTATGACTTATATAGATAAATGATTCCTTACAGTGTTGGAACTCTGTTATTATCACAAGTAGACATCTATGGCTCGTGATTTATTGAAAAGTTCCTTTACTCAATTAGATATGTAAGAGAAACTGGAAGATTTTGTTGGTTCTATTTTGAAAGATATGAACTACTAATTAGTGAATCATACGAATTGGACAATTTCCATAAGTGTCAGATTATGTTGATAATCAAATAATCTTATACTCAAAGGTGTATATCTTCAAAAAGACAACAATTTAAGATAAGATACTTAGTTATTTCAAAAAATATTTCAATTCAAGTGTGCATTTGATTATTTAGTTTATGTTTGAATAGTAATTGAATGTGATGTTGTCGATGATTTACTCATAAAGCATCTAATAGTGATCAAAGATATGGATATCTTTTTAGATTAAATATGATTGAGTTGTCTTAATCTTGATAAAGTAGGCATATCAAAATACTTGATTGATGCTCTTACATGCTCAATGTGTTCTTGTATATAATTTTATATGCTATTGCATGCTTTTGTGTGTTCTTGCATGTGCTCTCACTGCTCTTATGTGTAATGTGTGTTCTTTTGTGCTCTTGTATGCATGTTTTCATTAAAGTATTCTTTTGTTTTCGATTATTGTTTTATGTGGGGTCAAGCGGGTGGCATATATGGAGCAAAGAGAATGGTAAATATCTATTTTTACTTATCTATTGATAGACAACTCAAAAAGGTGTTTTGGTCAAAGCTTATTTGATCTCTTAGTATATATGTTTGTTATTTGATCGTTATGTCACACAAACTCTTTCATATCATGATATTGTTACATTAGCATCTAGAATATAGATATATAATGCTGCAATGGATTTCATTACTCTTGCCAATTTGGATTGCTAAGCATCCTTGTGCAAGGTCGAGTACTCTGCATGTTAGGAAGAAATATGGGGAAACATAGTATTTTGTGGTTGGGTGGAAAAGCACCCTGATAATGATCTCGCTCATGGTGTACTCAAAAGAGATAGTATGTCAAGAGTTCCTATCAAGATTATCAACTATGTACTTTATGTACTCATTGTATTCGACCTTATTATCTCTTATAAAGAATATTGTTTTACTATATTTTGCCTAATTTTTAGGCTTTTATACTCTACATGTTAGGAAGAAATATAGGGAAACATAGTATTTTGCAGTTGGGTGGAAAAGCACACTGACAATGATCTCGCTCATGGTGTACTCAAAAGAGATAGTATGTCAAGAGTTCCTATCAAGATTATCAACTATGTACTTTATGTACTCATTGTATTCGACCTTATTATCTCTAATAAAGAATATTGTTTTTATTATATTTTGCCTAATTTTTAGGCTTTTATACCTACACATTATATGGAAATCTATAATCATGTCTCTATTCTTACATATTTGAGCAAATTGCTATAACTTATGCTTAATTTAAGTGTGTTAATCTGTATCAATGTCATTAAAAAAAAGGAAATAACATGTAGAACTAGAGATTCCGACGATGGTTGGGAGAAATCTGGGAAATATCGAGTCCGCACACACTTTGAAAGAGTCTAATTGGGTGGCTAATTTCCTTGCAAATTGTGGGATTGGCAGGGAGAAAATCTGAAAATGTCCAACGATGTTGCTGACTGGAAGGTTTGAATAGAATTTTGGAGCCGGAAACTTCCCCGAAGGAATGATGGTGTACTTCTGTATCCCTATTGGGATACCCTGTAGTTTCAGATTTTCTATCTGCTCAATCCCTATATTATTACAATTTCACTCCCTATACAAAGTATAACTTATATTCTCGTGAAACAGTTCTGATGAAACAGTTCTGAAGGGGCAGAAGTGTAACCACTATATATATCTCGAGGATGGCTTAAAGCATCTCCAAATGGAATCTTAACCTGGCATCATCTCGAAATGACCTAAAGCTGTTACATATGATGTATGAGTAGAAACATTAAGCAATGTATAGAACTGCAGAATAGAACTTACGTCAGTTAGCTATCATTAATTACCAGTCAACAGAAGAGATTGTTGATCAAAACTGTTGGTGTCTTACCAATCCACCAGCGCCGCTGCCATCTGCTGCCATCTTCCAGTTTGTATTTCAGTTTCTAGATTGTTTGCTTAGAATTTTCCAAAACCTCTGTTTTTAGTATCATTTCTTCTTTTTGGTATGATTTTCTATGAGTCTGCGAACACATTTAAAGTCTTTATGTTATGAAAAACAATGTATTGAGCGCAGTTTTGAAATTGCTATGTTTTTCTGTCTTTAACGAAAAACAGTTTTTCTGAGTAGAATAGCTCTGTAATAAATGTTATTTATTCTAGTTTATTGATGGGATTATGTTGCTATTATTTGGGCCTGTATAAAATCTTCAAGTATAGTACCCAATAGCAGTCAAACTGTTAACTTATGCTTGGTGATGTCTCCAAGCATAAATTAACAGTCTGACTGCTATTGGGTACTATACTTGAAGATTTTATATGTCACCAAGCATAAGTTAAAAGTATGACTGCTACTGAATACTATAGTTAAAAAGATTTTATACAGGCCCAAATAATAGCAACAGAATCCCATCAATAAACTAGAATTGGGTGTTTGTTATTACTATTACGAATTTACAATGTATAGTTCCAGGACTTGGACTTGGTAAGCTGATTTTGAATTTGGCCCAAAAACTCAGCGAAGACTTGGCAAATTCAAAAATCAAAGAAATAAGTCTTTAAGATAATAACATCTTCAAATAGAAGCTACTTGATCACATAAATATAAACACAAGACACTTAGCAAATGAAATTTATAGCTGAAGGGAACAACACACTCATGGAATAAGAAATCTGTGGCATCAAAACAAATATTAAAACTAAAATTATAAGACTATGGCTCAGAGGAAGTTACATTGTAACATTACTAATCCCAACATCATGATAAGTCATGCACTGGCATCTAAGATGGGCCCTGGATGATGATGCAGCCATGATATTTGCTTGTTGTGTCTCAATGACTGATATGTATATTCAAGTGAGGAATTTATCTGTAATTTATTTTTAAGCCTTTGATGTTGACAAGCATTAACAAAGAGGAGTGGTAAAGTAACGTAATAAATGGTTATGTTCTATTTTGACTTAAGTTAGGATAATAATAGACGTGAGTCTTCTATGAATGGTCTATGCAAGGCATGATTGATACATTTTGTGTAATGTGCCCTAATATATTTAGACTTAGTTATTACATATTTAACTCAAACTTTACATTGTATGTCCTAAGATTCCAACTAAGACATTCATAGTAAACGGAATTATTTATTCATTTAATCAGATTAAATTATCTGTATGTAACATTAATACAGAAGGAGGGAGTAGTCTTATTACTATTTCAACTCAATGACGGAAGGAGTAGGCATTATCCAAGGTGCCTAGAGACCAACTGCAATAGGCTCCCTCAAAGTTTACAGGTCCGAGACCGTATCCTATCTTGGAACTTACCCTCAAGACTTCCGGAACGCTGACCCCTACGCTGTCTTGGGACTGTTAGCCATTGCAGAATACTCTTCTGAATCAACAGCACATTGCATCCAGTGGCCTGAACTTCTTAATCATCCCCAGAATATAGTTCCTTTCTTCCTTCAAAATCCTATCCATCATCGTATAATCAGAGACCACAATGTTCTACTCAATGTCTATGTTGGGAGGAGAAATCTGGAACTGTATGACGCCGCTCTTGGCATTCTCAATCCTGGTAGGCACACCGGCTGTATGGCTTGCCTTCTTATCAAACACCAAAGCCTGAAAACAAACACTTAGTTGGCAAGTTTAGTAATGCGGCCAGTCCACTCTTTTCAAGTAAGCGCAATGCTACAGCATGGACTCACAGAGTGAAGCAAGGTTTGTATGTTGGAAGAGGGAAAAAGAATCAGAATAAAATTGCAGACAATGTCAATTGCCCTTTTCTGTTCTTCAGATGTCATGACCCTACACCAACATTAAGAGCATGTTCTAAACTCTTCTGCAGGTTATCAACCACATTTTTCAGAATTCTGATGGCTTTCATATCTTTTCTTCAACTGATCAGAAGTCAGAGCATTAGAATCTGATTTTGGTTTGGCCTGAACCATGTGACCCAGAACTAGTAATATTGTTGTCACATATTTCAATTCTGGCATGCTCTCCATTTCAACTTAAGACCATTTTTTCAGAAGTCACTTGACAAGTTACATTGTCCTCATGTAAAATTAAAGCCAAGACATGTGACGTCAAGGATAATAAACTATTATGTCTTCCATCACTTCCATTGCAAGGTTTCAACTGATCAAGGAACGAAATAACTCTTTCTCTATCCTGACCATCATTGTGAGTGCACAAAATTTACTTAGCAAGTCCCTCAAAGGGAACGCACGTGAATAATATCTCATCGATGACCATTTGGTCTGTAGCCATCTCTGTCGATGAAGAATCTGAGTTCCCCAATGATAAAGCCAATGCTCGTGCAAGTTCATCATCTATTTGTGAGGCCTCCTCTGGATGGTTGATGAGCCATTCCATTGCTAGCTCAACACCATTGGATCGTACATTTACAGTTTCACTACGAGAGGTGGTCATTTACTAGAATAAGTGAAATTATGTAATATCCTTCATCTTAATTGAAGTAAGATAATAAGCAGCTACTAACATACATCAGAAGAGATTATAGACTGTAGCAGCATCAATAGTAAACAAGCCTTCTGACAGTCAAACATCCACATTGAAGAAATACACCAACTCATATCCTCTAGGACCCTGTCTCCAGATATGCCTACGCACTTGATGTCTCTGGAATCTCTCCATGCCAATAGTCATTAATTTAATCAACTTTCAATGCAATCTCCATATCGGGTAAAGAGGGATCCACGTCAGGCCAGAATAATAAATCCCGCAAGGCTTGAGCAATGAAGATGACGTTTCAACACAGATAGCAGGTTTCTTCAATACTGAAATGATTCACACAATTTTCTTATTTGAGTTGAATTTGGTAGAACAGATATCGCTAATATTTACTGGTTGTCGCAACGAAAAACTTTTATAGCCAACTCGATTCCTCCTTTCAAGTATATGGCGTCGATCAATTTCTTATTACAATGCGAAGAATTGAATAGCGTCTCGGCTTCACTCTTGCCCTACCAACCGGAGGGCAATGGTAGTGCCTCAAATTTATTGTCGCTGAGGCTGGGGCTCTCATGCCAACATTATTTCCACACTTAACATTATTCCACGTGGCCAGCATATGGGAAGCCGCTAACACAAAGGATCTGCCGCCTTGATATATTGGTGCCCTTGGAATTTCCTGCGACCAATCTCAAATCTGAGCAGTTTAACGTCTACTAAAAAATTATCGTTATATATTTGCCCAACTATATCCTGAATGTATTAATATAGAGGACAGGGATATTCAAATCATCACGCCCAAAGAACAATATAGCGGCACAAATAGAATCACTTTTCACAATGCAAAACTTCCTCATGCACTATATATGAGAGCACAAACGAATATAAAGTTTATGCAAGAGAATATCCACACTGCCAGATAGGATGTCTACGCGACACAAATTGATGGCTTTCAAAGATGCATAAAGAATAGATACAGAGCCATCTCATTTGCAGAAAAATAGCCACGGATCTCCAAGATCCCACGCAATGAAAGAAACTGACGCCAAAGAAGCTTCGACCTCGATGAAGAGTTGTCTTGACTGCTTCAACAAATCTGATAGGATCTTTTCTTTACACCTGCTCTGATACCATGTTTTTTTGTGCTCGTTTAACCATGGGCAATGATTTGCCCTCCCAACCATAGACAATACCCGATTGTCTCCCCCGACCACTTCACTTCCTCTAATACAGTCTATTGTAGGATTATGTTTATGATCAATGTGTATATTGGATGCCAAGAGAGGAATATTCAATCTCCCTTTATACCTATCAGTGGTGCCCCTTCACCAAGGGTCACCACTCTTCAAAGTTGGCCCCATTAATTATATTATCACAATAATATAATAATTATATTATCAATAATTATTAATTATATTATTATTATAATATCATATAATAATTATATTATCAATAATTATATTATCTTATCACAATAATTATATTATCACAACCTTTATGTTATCTATGTGAGCTTGAAGGAATCCAACCATAGCTACAATAACATTAACAAGGTTGCCAAGTAAAGGATATTAAAGATCACAATAATGTAATTGCTGAAGGAATCTAAACAGGAGGTTTGTATAAACTTGATGTCAAAGTGGAAAGCCATCAAGCAATGGCATCTTGCGAGTATCCTCTAAAGAGCTATGGCACAAGAGGTATGGTAATTTAAATCTTAAGGATCTTATTTCTCGACAAAAGAAAAAGATGGTGCAAGGTCTTCCAGTATTTAAGGATGAACAAATTAATTGTGATGGTTGTGCATTGGGTAAACAAGATAGAAATGAATTTCCAAGAAGAACAAATCAAAATCAAAGGAACATTCTTGCATTAGTACATTCAGATGTGTGTGGTCCCATGCAAACTCTATCACTTGGGGGAGCTTCTTACTTTCTTATATTTGTTGATGATTGCACTAGATATACTTAGGTGTATTTCTTAAGAAATAAGAGTGAAGTGTTTGAATATTTCAAAGAGTTTATAACCATTATAGACAAACAAACAACTCACAATGTTAAGATTCTTAGATCAGATAAACAGGGGGGAATATACTCCAGAAAATATTGTGAAATATTGTAAAGACGGTGGCATTCTTAAGCAATACATAGTTGCCCATAGTCCATAACAAAATGGCGTGGCTGAAAGGAAAAATAGAACAATTGATGAGTGTGGTAGGAGTATGCTAAAAGAAAAGAACCTCCCTAATAATTTGTAGGCTAAAGCAGTTAGCACAGTTGTTTATTTTTTGAATAGACAACCTACCAAGTATCTAGCAAATAAAACTCCTAATAAAGATCTCATTGGCACTAACTCTGTTGTTAGTCATTTGAGAATCTTCGTAAGGCATTCTGTCATATTTCAAAACATAATAGAAGAAAACTTGATGCAAAGTCAAACAAATGTACTTTTATTGGTTATTGTATTGATCATAAGGCCTACCGAATGTATAATCCTACAATTTATAAGTTGTTTGCCCGTAGAGATGTTATATTTCATGAATTTGCAAATAATGTTCAAGAGGAAGAAAAGGTGGACAATTCTACTTCATGGAAACCACTTGAAGAAGACAATGAAAGCTCAGATATTGTAGATCAGCAATCTCATGATCAAAGTGGACATGAAACAAGTCAAAGTGAAGCTATTCCATCCACCAATGAAGCATTAAAAAGATCAACAAGGCAAATCAAGGCACCAATCAAGTATAACGGCAATGCTCTAATGGCTCAAGTGATGAGTGTAACTTTAGATGAACTTCAAAACTTTGAGAAAGATAAGAATCATAAGGAATGGATGAATGCAAAGTGGGAAGAAAATGATTCAATTATGGATAATGGCACTTGAGAATTAACTGAATTACCTGCAAGTAAAATTCCTATAGGCTCTAAATGGTTGTTCAAAACTAAGTTTAAAACTGATGTCACTATTGATAAATATAAAGCTAGATTAGTTGCAAATGAGAAAATGAAGGAATTGATTATGAAAATACTTTTGCACTTGTAGCTAAAATGAACACTATTAGACTTATGACTGCACTTGCTACTAAGTTTAACTAGGATCTTCATCAAATGGATGTTAGGTCAGCATTTTTGAATGGTGATTTAAAGAAAGAAATTTATCTTGTTCAACCTGAAGGCTTTGTAAAAAATGGAAAAGAACATTTGGTATGCAAGCTAAAGAAAGCATTATATGGTCTCAAACAAGCACGAAGATCACAGTATGAGAAAATTGATAAATTCTTCTTTTGACAAGGGTATATCAAGAGTAAAAATGATCCAAACTTGTACATAAAGAGTGATGAATAGGGGAATGTTGTTTCGATTTCATTGTATGTGGATGTCTTAATCATAAGAAAAAGTGATATTGATTTGTTTATATGATTTTAAAGAAGATTTATCACAAGCATTTGCAATGAAGAATCTTGGCAAAATGCATTATTGTTTAGGAATTGAAGTGTGGAGACAAGATGGTATAACTTTGATTACTTGAAGTAAGTGTTGGGACTAAAAAACGCAGTAAGGGTTTTTGAAGTACCATGTTAAAATTTTGCAATCTAAGGCCTTATGATCGCTTTTTGTGCCTATTTTCCCAAATAAGTTTGAATATCTACCGTGCATGTCAAATGCTCATCACTTTTGTTTTGACTTTTGAAGACATCCCAGGTTGTTAAATTCGAGTTTCAAGTTGTCTCGTGATGTCTTGTTTTGAGCACTTGTCCAAATCTGCATTTTTGCCTAAGTGTCAGTTTGTTGTAGCAGGCCCTGTTTGCATTTTAATATCGTGTCCTATTAAGTTTCATGGCCTGCCCCTTTGAGGATGTTTAAAGTGTATATCAGAGAACTTGTGTTTCAAAGCTCAATCCATTTCGAGTCTGTTTGATAGATTTTTCGATCCCTCAAAGTTGGTCTTCTAGAAATGTCTTGTTTCTTTGTTCTGCCTAGAATTCTAAGTAGCCCTGTTTGACCAATTCTAACTTTTGACCTTGTGACCTAATTGAAACAATTCCTTTTGCATTGTATTACAGAGGTCAAATACTCCTTATATCTCCATCTTCAGGTCATGATGAATCCGTCTGGGTAGTTTGCCAATCTGATTCCGTTTGCATTTTCTATCAGTGTGCCAAGTTGTAAAAATGCAGATTTCTAAGTAGCATACTTTATGGTTTCCCTGTTTGCTCCCGATTCAAGGTCAAGTATAATTGAAAGTTGTTTTGCGTTGAAGACTTGGAGGTGTACTTCCCTGAAGATTTTTGGACCTTGACCAATCCGTTTGGTCATTTTCCTAAGCCGTTTCCAAATCAAATTTCTGTTTGTTTCACTGTTTCAGATCCAGAATGTTTTTAGCAAGCTAACTTTGGTCTTAAATGATAATTTGCCTTTTGATCTACTGAGAAAGCTAATGATGGATTCATTTTCATTATGTGAGAGTGAATCATTATCCAAGATCCCGGATCTTGGGGGTTTCAGTTGGTAAGTTTTCAAAGCTTGTTTCTAAGGTGATTTGTGCGGATTGACAGTGCAAACAAAATCAATGTTTCAGAAGGCTATATTTGATCAGTGATATTTTTTGGCTCAAATCTTTCTATGCAATTTCCTCTGGCACGTGTTCTCACATGTTGGGATTGAACCTAATTTTCTGATGGCGCGTTCCTGTGAAGTCATTCAATCGGTTTTCAAGGCTTGATCCAGAGGCTACGTGCCAAAATCGAAGCAAATTTGCCAAACTGTGAAAGTTTTACAAGAATTTTAAAATCAATGCATTTTACTGACTGGAGTCAATGCAGGACAAATTGCAAACAGTATTGGGATGGCAGTTTTTGTTTTTTAAAAAGAGTAAAGTACATTGCAAAGAGAGGGCGCACAGTAACATGAAATTTTTTATTTCAAAGAACTTTAATCAAAAATGTAGCCAACAGTTTGGTGCGCCCAGCATAATGGAAAGGGATTTAAAGTTTTTTATTTAAAATCAAAAATGAAGCCAATAGGAATGGGCGCCCAATCTGGTGGAGGGAAATAGAATTTAAACATTGCAAAATACATAATACATTGCAAAGGGGTATGCTGCGCACCAGGCATATGGAGTTGTTTTAATGTTTTTTATTTAAAAATGCATTACAAACCAGCAATCCAGAAGTGCTGCGCCAAACAGAAGGAGGTTAATGATTCTTTAAAGGAAACAATCAGCAAATGAACACCATATCATGGGGCGCAGCCCAGCATTGGAGAAGTTTTTGAAGTTTTTTAATATGAAAACATCAAATGCAACCAGCAGTATGTGGCACCCAGCATGGGAGATTGCAAGTTGTTTAAATGTTTTAACTTCGGCAAAATACAGAGCATGAATTGAGGCGCAGCCCAGCAAAGAGAAAGATGAGTAGTTTTAAAGATTCTTTTCATTTAAATGCAATTGTAAACCATACAAATGGGGCGCCCAATATTTGGTGGCGAAAGTATGTTTTTAAAACCATGAAATAAGCAAAGGAAGCAAAGATTGGTGCGCGGCCCAGGCAAGAGGAATGGTTTTTAAAGGATTTTGTAAATGCACAAGAAAACAAAGCAGCAGAGGCAGTGCGCAGCCAGCTTGGGAAGGGATTCAAAGTTTTTTTTTTTTTTTTTAAAAAAAAGCCTTACAATTGCAAAAAGTGAAACCATACAAAGGGGCGCCCAGCCCTATGGAAGAGATTTAAGGTTTTAATTAGCAAGAAGACAGCACCGTGGGTGAGCAGCAACTGCTGGAAGCTTTCAAGAAGCTTGAAAATGAGCAAAAACAGTTATCCCACATGCATGGGATTTTGGATATTCTTAGTGTTTATATACTAAAGCACTCATATTATGATTTGAAGAAAGAACTAAGAGACCACTTGGTGGGCCTCTTAGTTGGATGACTTGGTGCGCGATGGGCCCCAGATTTTTGAAGTAAAATGCACAGGAAAGCTTTAAAAGTTACAAAACTTTAATCCCACATGCAAAGGAAAATGGAGATTTATGGTGTTTAAATCATACAACACACGGTAGATGATATGAAGAACAAAGAGGAGGCTCTCCACGCACAGGTGGCGGGTTACATTGGGAAGCGTGCCCAGAGGACGAAAACCCAAATTTACTTGTAGGGCTGACATGGCAAATGAGTTGGCTTATAGACCTACAGGGTTGGGCACGAATCTCGAGGTGGTCGAAATCAATGGATGACTTAATTGCTTAATGAGAAAGTTGCAAGGAAGATATCATTAAGTCATTAAGCCATTGGGCCATATGGTACCTCAGACACATGGCAAGATCCAGCACAGTGCAGAGATGGTGGCGAATCAGAGAATGACACATGGTGCCCAGTGGACCTGCAAACCAATCAGAAGATGCCACGTGGCGCAATCTGGTAAAATTTGCAGATTTAAATGAAATTTAAATTGAATTTATCTCAACAAGTAAGGAGTTAAAAGGTGTGCAAGTTCAAAAGAATCCTAGGGTGGACTTAATGGCTTAAAAGGAAGATGCATGACATCTAACCATTAAGCCATTAAGTCTGATTGACAAGTGGCGGATTCTGGTTTAATCTGGATAAAAGAGAAAATAAAATGAAATATGTGCATAAATTCATCTCAAAAAAGGAGGAATTAAAGGGTGTGCAGGTTGAAAGAAATCTAATGGTGGACTTAATGGCTTAAAAGGAAGATGCATGACATCTAACCATTAAGCCATTAAGCCTGATTGACAAGTGTCACAAGCTGATTAAATCTGGGTGAAATAAGGATAAAAGGTTAAAATATGCAAATATTTAATTAAAGATCATCTCAACTCAATAGTTTGACTATTGAAAGGGTATAAATATTTCAGAAATTATTCAGGAAATGTGCACGGGAAGGCAAACTCTTTTTAATGATTTAGGGGGCAAATGTTATCAGAAGTATCAACTATCATATACGGTTGGAAAGATATTGAAAAGAGGATTCTGATTTTGCAAACCATTTGAGTGCAGATCAAATCAGATTTTTGCAGTTAGAAAAAGAAGCAGTTGCAGATATTTTCTTGATAGAGAATGACAGGTGTCAGTGACTGAATTTGTTTTTCCTTTTCTCCTATATCTGGATTTTTCTCCATGGTAACAGGGATGGTGAATTTACAGTTGCATAGCAGACTGGATATTATTGTTTGGTTTTGAAGCTTTGGTCTATTTGAATGTTTTGAAGCAGAAATGCATTAATAAAGTACAGTGGAATCTCCTATTTCAGATATGTGGTGTCTTTTTGTACTTTTGTCTATGCTTTTGTATGTTTAGTTTGTAAGGCATTCTGAACATGCTGGTTACAAGGTAACTGTGCAATTTACTTGTGAGCTTCCTTCAAGGAAGGAGTCAACCTTGTGAGTAATCCCAGAGGGCTGGGTATTAGTATGAAAATTTGATAGATAGATGTGAGAATGAGAGAATAGTTTGTAAGGCACTCTATCTGGGATCTTGTTTGTGTTCTTATTAATTGGTTTTCTATGGATTTATGTCTCATTGAACTCTTTGTCCGGGATTAGGCACTGGTCTAAGTTCTGATAAGTAGTTCTCATCGTCAATCATTTAACATCAAATCATTTTCCATTTCCTGTTTAAAGAGCATGAATGTCCAAAATCTGTATTGAATAATACAGATATTGTTGGTGATTCATTGAAGAATTGAATCTAATAGGTTAGCCTGCCTGTGTTTCAAACTCGAAGAGAAGAAGGGTGAATATCCTTATTGTCACATCTGCCATTTTTTATGCAATGTTGCTTACTTTTGTTAAAATCATGGATTGGCTTTCTAAGCTCTGCATCAGTTGCAGCAAAAGACATTAGTAGACTATTATAAGAACCCCTAATCCACTGTAGGATTTCATTGTGAAGCAATGAGTCTGAAGAGGTACACCCGACCGAGTCTGTGGAGCTCGAAGTAGAAGGAGGATCAAATCCTCATTAATTAGTGTTTTTACTTGCTGGAATCAGAAGTTGGGAGTCATAGGGTCAAGCATTGATGCTTATACAGATTCCACAAGAAAAAGCGCTAACAGTAAGTATGCAAAGAAGTTGATCCAAAGGTTTTATATGAAAGATTGTAAAGCAATATATACTCCATTGAACATAATTTCAAGTTTTCTTGTGACACTAGTAATACAGAAGTCAATGGGACTTTGTATAGACAGATGGTGGTAAGTTTGAAATACATGACCACTACTAGGCCTGATATTTCATATTTTGTTAGCATACTAAGCCAATTCATGGCTAATCCTCTTGAGCCTCACTGGAAAGCAGCAAAGAAAGTCATTCGATACCTACAGGGTACCATAAATTTTGGCATTAAATATACTAACCATTTGAATGTTGAGTTGATAGGTTATTCAGGTTATGATTGAGCAGGTGATCCAGATGATCGTAAATCAACAATTGGTATGCATTCAGCATAGGATCATGTGTTGTTTCTTAGAGCAACAAGAAGCACCCAACTATTTCCCTCATCTACCTTAGCTAAGGTGAATTCTTGAAAATATGGGACAAATGCAAGGACCAACTCCAATCAAGTGTGACAATCAAAGTACAAGCTTGCAAACAATCATGTTTATCATGCAAAATCAAAGCATATAGAAAGTCAGCATAATTTTGTAAAGGGAGAAAATTCAGTCTCGAGAGATAGAGTTGCATTATTGGAACACCAATTGACAATATGGCTGATATATTCACTAAGTCATTGGGCAAAATAAAATTTTTGTAATGTGCAGAAATATGTTAGACAGTTAGAGTTAAACAAAATTCTATAGTTCCTTAAGGGGGAGTGTTAGAATATGTCAAACAGAATTTTTTGAGCTGTAAACTTCTATTTTGAAATAATAATTAACTGTTGATCTGTTCCTCAGATCCAATTACCTGTCAAGATTTAAGTTACCTGTCCATATTCATCAGTGTGCTGTCCTTCATCTACAGTTTGTTGTCAATATTCACCAGTTAGTTGTCAGTTTCTTTAGGAGATTTGCAGGGTAGTAATTTGTCTTTGTTGCTGTATAAATACGTTTCATTTGATCAATAATAAGTAGCATCAAACTCCTCCGCTTTCTCTGTTTTATATCTGCTGCATTTCTATTTTATATGTTTTATTCCTGCTGCTCTGTTTTTAATTGGGTTGAGGGGCAACGCCCCAAATGAAGACCTCAAAAACCATGGTGCACACCATTTTCATATTGTTTTAAAATCCTAGATTGGCATCTCATGAACCAAAAAAGCATTAAAATTTTGTGAGTTATAAAAAAACAAATAAAATTGTCCGACTCTTAGGCCCAAACTCGCCTAGACTGGCCAAGTACAAGTGCACAGACTCGGCGAGTTCGGGAAAGACTTGGCCGAGTTTGAGTCGAGGTCCCCAGACTTGTTAAGCCTAACTTGCCTCGAACTTACCAAAAGCTTTAGCGAGTCTAGACAAGTCTCGTTACGCTAGACAATTCTTGATTGGAATCAATCATTGTTAATGCCACAATAATCTGCCTAGTGAACAAGTTAATGCGGCTATAAGAATGTCTAACAAGCCATAGAAGTCAAAATAGAATGCTTTCACCCTGTAAGTAAGATTTCTATTGGATTTTATAATATCAGGCAATGAGATGGTCTTGTTTCCATTCTTAGACTTTCCTAGAAGCAATTTAAACACGTAATTAGTGACTTCTCTCATTAACCTAGGCCTGCTTAGGTTTGTAACAAGTAAATTGAGCATGACATTGAGCACATCAGCCAGTATGCTGAATATCCTCACATCCGTAAATTAAGCTTTTCCCACACTCACTAGAAAAACAAGTCGTTACTATGTAGCAACTTCTCAATTATTCTACCTTAAACAGTTTTTCCTCCAATTTGGGTTGCTGTTGCACCTACCATCTTGATTATTAGGTTGCAGATGAAATAGTATTCTTGCTCTAGGGGAAAAGCTACCATCCGTACTTACATAATGTCATTTTCATTGATATTAATATTAGTGTATATTTCTTATTCTCCAGTTTGTATCGTTATGATATAACTGTGATTCAGCGTGATATCACAATTATTGTCTATGCCATAGAAAAATATTTCACTTCAATTTTGCTCATCTTAACATAGAACTTGTGGACTTCCTAGGATATTAAAACAGATTTCAAATATCACATACCTTCTTTAAGTTATCAATCAATACATCCCTGCGAGGACTATTTATTTTTCCTCGACGTGCTATCTGCAAGATATTCGTGTCTGTTAGCACTAAAATTTTGGATTAAGGTTGAAGATTTACCTGCACGAGAAAAGAATTATTAATCATCCCAGTACTCAAAGACAACATACCTCATCTAGTTTGATGTACCCAAATGGTAACCCTGGAGTGCTTTCTTCTAACATAATTGTAAGTAGTTTTTTCAAATCTGCATTTTTACCGGTGGAGGAACATTTTTCTTTCATTGTCCAGCCCCATTCCTCTGCTAATTCTAACATTTCACGAATCTCGATGCCACTATGAAGAGGACCGATCCACAAGGGTCCTGAAACAACCAATGAGCGCGACTTATCCTTCATTGAGAAAATTAAAAATAGTTAGGGAAATAACACAACTGACTGACTCAAACAACCAGTTCAAAAACAGCAGTCTTACAGAACATTAAAATCCAGTTATATTTCTCCGAAAAGAGCTACACTAGATAGCATCTTTTTCTACACACATTTCCAAGCAGATGAATTCAACAGGAATGTTGCAAAGGACAGTAATTACTCATTAGCAAAGGGCTACAATATTACAGAAGGAAGAAGGTTTCTAGACATACAATAGAATGTAGAACTCCAAAATGGTGGCACTTTCTGCTGGATAGGCAACCATGTAAAATCCTTCATCCATTTTTTCCTAAAGGATTCCAAGGTCCCTTTAGGTGTTCGATATGTGAGAAGGCTGAAGAAATTCATGACAATTTAGTGCTTCTTCCTGAGCATTAGTTAGATTTGGATATGGCTCTTGGGAAACCCAAATAATAGATGTTTCCTATCAATGTGAACTGTTTCAGAGACCAGTTCTCAAAATCAATAATCTAAATATATGATTGATTATGGCCTCATTGATATGCCATTCAGTTGGAGAGCTATGGGCAAATCTTTCAAGATAGGAGGTTAGAACTTACCTGGGTAATTGTATAAATTTATAAGCCTGAGTTAGTAAAACTATAGTCGCCATACGAAAAATGCATTTTTTCCAAAGTGTAATCCCATCATTCTCACTTGACAAGCTTTGCTAAGTTCCGGATAATGAAATTGGTAGAAAAGTGTCAACACGTTTGTGAGAGGACCCCATCATGTCGTTCTCCTTGGATAAAATCAAATTTAGATGAGTCTACTAACAAGAATCAAGGTAAGGCTGCTGTTAGAGATATTTTCAGAAAACAATTAGGCTAATAGGTTGCAGCATTTTGGAAATACTGAGGTAGCAAGACTAATAACCAGGAAGAGGGAAGAATGGTATTCAAAGGAATTCAGATTGAAAAACAGCAAAGTTGGCTACGCTTGGCAATGGAGAGCAGATATGTGATATTGATCATAGTAGTTGTTGATGTTTTGTAGCTTCTGTCTGATAAATCTTATGAGACAATGGAATATATATATATATATATATATGTGAGATATAATATATATAGATATATATCTAAAATAGTATTAGGAGAAATTAATATAATAATGATTCAGAGATACTATACATGTGTGTATATATATATATGTAGTTACATAATCAATTGTCATTATATTAATCTCATAATAATGAATAGACATGTCCCATGAAGGGACATGTCTCTCCTAGCCTCATTCTCAATATAAATGAAAGAGAGATTGCTGCATTTGAAAAACACATACAACATAGAGTGCTATTACATTTGCTGCTATCCTAAAACTTAACATGGTATCAGAGCTAGGTTGCAAATGTAAGAGAGTAGTTTGTTGATGGTCAATGTGTGACTGTCTCCAAAAAAAAACAGTCTCAGTACAAAGACCATATCTCACAAATACACCGTTGGATTTTGCTGCATTTTGTATATGATGGTGATAAACAAATTGCGAAGAATCTCACCGGAGTGATTGGAGAGAAAGTGTTGGGTTCAAAAGTTATGACCGACTGTGTACAGGTCTATGTGAAATCCAGTGAGTGAAGTTGTGTTGCAGACTTTTGTCCACACCAAGTGCAAAGAATAAGGTCAAGTGAATTGTAGCGAAGTGTTAAGAAGCCAAAGGAGTGCTTGAAGATTTTGGTAGGGGTTGGTAAAGATTTTGGGCCCTAAGTCAAGGGTAGTTTGTTTAAAGTTGCAGAGATATGAGTGGACTGTCAAAGTGTTAGACAGTGAAAGTTGAAGCATGTATTCAAAAAAAGGTGTCTCTTTCTAGAAAGCAAGCATTAATTATAGAGTGTCACCTCTCTTGGAGCAATCAAGTCATTTCACAAGAAGACATGAGAATTGTTCAACAATATAAGAGTGGGAATTTTACATTGTCGGGGGGAATAATAACCAATGTTACATTCCCATTTGAACCATCCTTAGTGAGGAGATGATTCAAAGGGGAGATGTCTCTCAAATAATCTGAGAAGGTGTTTTCTGATTTGTGATGTATATGAACCTTCATTGAAGCAACTTGTATCAAGGATGTTGATGCGCAGATAAGTATTTATTATCCTTCATATTACATTTATCTACTCTTTGTAGTCTCTCTCTTATCTGTATTTCTATACGTACTATAAGAGCTATTTGCCTTGATCTTTTCCGGGGATGCTCTTGCAGAAAAAGAAGATTGATATCAGATTCAGAGGGAGTCTGACACTTAAGAGGTAACTTTGGACGAGGAGCTCAGAAGATTGATATTAGATTCAAAGGAAGTCTGACAGATTAGCTTAAGCAATCTTGGATGAAAAGATCAACAGATTAATATCTACTCAATGAGTTCTTTGTGAGAGAAGTTCGAGGTGAAATCCCTTGTTTCCACCCTTTGTGCTGAGGCATGGTGAATGTCATGTGTGTGACTCCATATTTTTAATGGGCCTGCCCCCTGTGTACATCATGAGGAAGTGACGACTTCAGAATGATTATCACTTATATTTGTAAAAGCTATTGGAAGGTGACAATCTTACAATAACTTGACCTTCTATTGTGATAGACATCTTATGAAGTCTGAAACAGGTCATGATAGATGATATCTTGCATGGTGGATTAAGTTCCTTAAACAGACCATGGCCTTCTATTGTCACATCTTATGATGTCTGAAATAGATCATGATAGATGATATCTTGCATGGTGGATTAAGTTCCTTAAATAGACCATGAATGTTCCTGTGGTAAGTATCATTGAGGATACATGTGCACATTACCTATGGACATTTTTTTGAGTACTTGGTGAATATCATGCGATTTGATATTCTGAGGCCATTACTCTGAGTACGTGGTGAATATCATGTGACTTGACATTTTGTGGCCATTACTCCTGATATCATGAGATGATATATAATGGTGAATATCTTATGATCAAAGATATTCTTAAACATGCCATTCTTGATATTACGCCCAAGTAATATCATATCTTGTGTTTATCCTCCCTAGCTAAGAGAGGAGTGTTGATGTTTTGTAGCTTATGTTGGATAAATCCTATGAGACTATATATATATATATATATATATATATATATATATATAGTATTAGGAAAAATTAATATAATAATGATTCAGAGATATTATGTGTGTGTGTTAATATATATATATATATATATATATATAATCAATTGTCATTATATTAATCTCATAATAATGAATAGACATGTCCCACGAAGGGACATGTCTCTCCTAGCCTCATTCTCGATATAAATGAAAGAGAGATTGCTTCATACAACATAGAGTGCTGTTACATTTGCAGCTATCCTAAAACTTAACAGTAGTTACTAAAGATTGGGCCAGTAACTGGAACACTTTCAGAAATGCTAACAATCAGGTCTATACAACACATCAGAAGATGTGGAAATATAGTTTCTGACAAAGTAGCAAACCTATCGGTTGAGTTGCTGAGCTTGTGAAATCCTCAATCTTCTTAACAACTCCCACGTATTCACTGATTGCCAAGAAGGCCCTCTAAGGATCTAAGGAAGAAGCTCTCAAAATACTGAAAACTTTGAGGCTGATAAAGTCCAACAATCAGTTACAGGTGCATCCAAGCAGGTTGTCCTTTTATTACTCTATTGGTGACATTGAGAAAGTTTATTTAGACCTGATTAATAATGTGTTAAATCAGAGCATCTTGTAGAGAAGGAAGCGTCGGTACATGAGTTCAACAGAGTGATGACTGGAAAGGTCCTCATAATCTGGATGAGGGCAATGACTTATGGTGTTAAAGAGCCAAAAATACTCAAAGAGATGAGCACCAACCTCTTCTGTGCTTGGCTTCATGAAAGCCTGAGCGAATCTGCTTCTATTGGTGTTGTGCTAATTGCAATGGAGAACCCAGAACACTAAAAACCTCGATTGACTATGATAAAGGTGGCTTCAGTAATTGTGTTGAGCTGCTGCTCATAGATCAGCCACGACTCAAATTTAGGACCTTTTAGTTGTTGCTGGAGTACCTACCCCTGAGCTTCTGGTCTATTTGTGACCAGTCCATCACTGGTCCAAGTATGGCTTATTTCCAACACTCCCATAAGCCACAATGCAGGTGCTTGGGAGGTCCTAGTCTATCCTGAATCTGATAACATCTTGAGTTATTATTCATGAACTAGCTAGAACTTGAACCTAAGTACATTTGTTGCTGAATGCTCTACCACTAAGCTACTGGCCACTTTATGGCCAGTCCTTATTTCCAACAAATTGGAGCATAAATTATAATTGTTGTGTTTAAACTTAGCAACACGCTGGCATTACACAAGGAAATCTGGCAGCAGGAGGGAAACTGTTCTCTGAGCATAGGCAATTTCGGAAGCTGCTGAAAGCGGTGTCAATATATCATTAGGATAACCTGCACCTGAACAAAGCCATTAACTATCGTGGACAGTTTCTTTATAGATGGTTTATAATGGTGGTCCCTTATGTGATTCTGGGGAAACACATGGCACTGATTAGATGATGGCTATTACAATAAATGTATCTAACAGTAGCCAATTGGTGTATCAGACTCTCATTTAGATAAAGATTTTAAATATATATAATAACAATGTTAAATTTTCATCACTGATCATCTAATTAGACTTCTCTTTAAGAAGCATTTAGGATGATCGACTACTATGGCTTGGCTGAGTTGGACCTTCAGTGAATTGATTCAATTCTTTAAAGTTATAGAGCTGGAGGTTAACTTTTTTTTTATATACCAATCAAGAAAAATATCTACATTATTGAAAATATTTCTAATCCAGCATGAACATCTATTATTGGCTATATTGTTCCAAACATAGCATTCTTGTATTTTCTAGTTCTAATAGCATTGGATTGAGCAAAAGAATTCACCTTTCTTTCAGAGCAAGGGCAAAAAATTTGACCCATATTTTCCCAAGAAAATGCATGTGAATCTCCACAAATCCTGCAATAGCCGATGAATCCATAATGTCTGCAACAATAAATAGAACCTGAAAATTATCTTTTTACCAGGTAGACTCTTCCAAATCGAGATGAGAAAAAAAAGTCCTTCCGTCACCTCAAAGTAAACACTGTGTAACAAGATAGATTAGAGAAACAACGAAGCCAACAGAACACAAGAAAATGAAGTTTAGTACCTATTTTTCAGAGGCTTTCCATGAGCCACTTGAAGCATTACTCTGAATACTGGTCCATGATAGGAAAACAATGAAAATACAGGTTTTGCATTCATGTTCCTTGTAGCAGCTTCTCGCACGGCTCCTCCTATCAGCATACGCAAACCAATCTCGTTGGCATATGGCATGGACCTTATAAATGCTCCATATGAGGTCAACGCACTGATACAGTGAAATGCCAGCATTAATTAGGTAATTACCATTAGAGATATCAATTTTTTTAGCCAGCAATGTTTCAAAGAAATATGATTCTTTCATTCCAAAACCAGTAATATAAGAATTAATTTGCAAGTACTCTGACAAACAAAAATTTGCAGTTACAAAAGGTTGAATTCTGAATTCTTCTAAAAACATGACAACAAAAACTATTTTTCCTGCAATCCATTAGTTAGGAAGCCATTGCAGATAGCAATTTTGTAAGAAAACCTTACACACTTGCTGATACATTTAGGGCGTTTGTTTAATAAATTAGTGATATAGGATGTGTACTTGGTTTTGATACTCCTGTGTATATTAGTATAATAAATATATTGCTCTATAATATATACATATATATATATATAAGCAGCCAAGACTAAGAGCATTGTTCATATTCACATAAAATTCAAAATCAGTTTTGATTGTTATTTCTTACATTAACTGTTCAACAGTATAAGTTACAATCAATAAGTTACTATGCATAAAACTTCGATTCAAAAATAATAATTATACATGTCAATCCCAAAACCCTTGTCATACCAACTCCAAAAAAAATTTATATCAATTACAATATACATATTAATCTTAAATATTATTGAAGGGTTTTAAGGATAGTTGATGTCTTCTCAATAGAGTGTGGTGCTATCAAAATGTATAAGATTGTACTAAGCTTCTATGAGATTTATGTGACCTTTATTAGTCCCTGCTGTTAAGGCAGGAGACTAATGTTTTCAGCTGCATTTGGATATTAATTTAGTTTTTGGAAACCACACAACTTCCCGTTATCCTGTGGTCTGTTCAAATTTCCCTATTAAACTGGAATTTCTGCTTTTTATTTTCTTTTTCCTATTCGTTGTGCTCCTTTTTCCTAGCAGTATTTGCCTTTTTCTCCGCTTAAAAATAAGGAAAAAAAATAGAACGGGTTTCTGCAAAATTGGAAAATTTGAAAACATGGCTTTTTCAGTTTCTTCACTGTGTACGTGTTGGCTTGTCGCTAGGTGGCATTGTGCAAAATGGTTCACATGCCTGGAGACACAAACGTCAGTACAGACGCTTGTTCCTGCGGTATGTGGAATTTACCCTACCTGATTCCTCATTTTTTCATTTCTTTTTGTTTTTCTTTTCAACGGGTTAATATGTCTGCAGTTTCAGCTGCAGCTACTGCAAATGCGCCTTCGCCTTCTACCACACCTTCAGGTAAGCATATATAATAACTCTACAATTTCTTTCATGCTTCAATTAAATGCTGAAATTTATGAAGCTCTCAACATATTCCGGAAAAATAGAAAATGTTTTTGGCATTTAGGGCTTTCCTGTTCGTCTTTAATATATAGCCTAGGTAATATTTTTTTCCCTCTCTGATTTTCTTTTGTCAGAGTTGAACTACCAGGCATTCCATCAGAGCTATTGACTGTAAAGTGTATGATTAGGAAAGGCTATTATAATCATCGTTCAATGTAAACCTTAAATATTATTTTACATACAATATTTTTTTTTCTGTGGTCGCTGGATATGAACCACTGCGCTCTCTGACACAGGCCACTACTTGGGCGTCATTTCCTGTCAACATGGAAAAGATAACAGAAACGAAATCTCAGCCAATTCAAGTTGTATTTGCTGACATTACGATAAGCAATCAGGCGGCTTTGAGGGAAGCCATCTTATTCTTGTTCTTTTTGCTCTCGCTCACTTTTCTAGTTATTCTTTGCATGAACCGTGGTTTATTCCAAAAGGGTGTAAAATGTACCCAGACAGTAGTCATGTGGTAAGATGTGAAAACCAGGGGGCTAACATTAGGGTCAAAGCCCTCGCCAATCTGCAATTCAATTGGTACCTAGCATCTTTGCTTATATGTACTCTATCTTCTATGTTAAAATACTGCAACATTATGGCCACGGAAAATTAGTGTCCTATATTTCAGTGGAAGGGAATAGTGATGAGAAAGGTAGGGAGATTGGGAATGCAGCCACAGACACAAATGGTAATGATGTATCAAGGAGTTTCCTAGAAAAACAAAAATATCTGTTTCTTCTACCCCTTTTCCCTCATTTAACGAGTCTGGTATATACACACACACTCTGTGATGTTGTGGTCTTGAAAAACATGTTTTAAGGATTTAGTAATGCAATGTGATAATATGACTGATAATGTTGGCATTATGAGAATGTCATTTAAATTAAGCTGTAATTCAGAGAGCCTAAATTTATTTAGAGTTTCCTCTTTCTGCAGACTCTTCTCTTCTCCAAGAGCATTCACAGCTTGTTTTCCATTTCTTCTTGTCATCAGAAGGGTTTTGAGCTTTAGAAGTTAGGTATTTCTTTAAGATTATGCACGAAATTTCTTGTAATATTACATTTTCATTCCATTCCCTTCTGTAATTGAAATAATTAAACAACGTCTGGTCTTGGAAAAGAAAAAAAAAATTCTCCACTCAGATGATGTGAGGTATGTTCATAAGACACATCCGATACAATTCATTTTCTGCACTTTCTTCTATTCTTCATAAAACATGTGTCTTCCTTCAACATTGCTATAGCTACAATTTCTTACTCCTAATCCTCTGATGCTCCTGTGGCTTAAACATCTTGTCCTTCTTCAAATCTCTTCCTGCAAGGCTTGTTGCTATATTCTGCTTAAATGTCATTAGTAGGGCCTATTACCTACTATTTTCTGATAATTGCCATTCATTGACTGTTAGAGCTCAAACTCTTTTCATAAGTTGTGTTGTACCTTCAAAATTACATGGGAAGCCAAATGCCCATTCAGCAAAAGCTATTGCCAGAGAATCAAACAATGGCTGGAAATCCAAGCATAGCCTATGCATTGCAAAGTTAATTCACAGTGGCCAGCAATAAGTTGTCTTTGAAAACAGTCTTTCTATCAACTAAGAAACGAAATACTTGTGAAGAATTTGCAAATTGTTATCAAAATGGAAAAATAAGTATTTATTAAATCTCAAATGAATATTATGATACCCAAATCCTAGGTGGACTGCATGTTCAAAAAAATGGGACCTTCAAAATTACATGGGAAGCCAAATGCCCATTCAGCAAAAGCTAATGCCAGAGAATCAAACAATGGCTGGAAATTCAAGCATAGCCTATGCACAGCAAAGTTAACACACAGTGGCCAGCGATATGCTGTCTTTGAAAACAGTCTTTCTATCAACTAAGAAACAAAATACTTGTGAAGAGTTTGCAAATTGTTATCAGAATGGTAAAATAAGTATTTATTACATCTCAAATGAATATTATGATACCCAAATCCTAGGTGGACTGCATGTTCAAAAAAATGGGCCATTACATAATTTTTATAGATAATTGCACTTGCAAATATGAAATCTATACCCTCATTTTCAAATGAAGAAAACAGTTCTTTTTAAGGATCTTAAAATTCTCCTTTCCTTGCTGGAAGATAGCATTATAATAGTAGAGACAGTCTCAGATGCAAATCAGTTTCAAGGGCACTCAAGAACAATGAAATTTAGACAGATGAAAATACATGTCAGTAGTTCTACCTGAAGAAATCATTGTACCTGTTCACAACAAATGAAAAGAGACATCAATAGTTATGCTTGAAGACTTCATATTTTTGTGTTCACAAAGGCACGAACTAGTTTCATACTCGGTTTTGAACTAAATTTCCTGGTAGGAATGATATACAAGTAGAGAATTATGTTCACATTTCGTGGCAGTGTGTTATATTCGTCAAGATCAATGAGAACTTGCTCAAATGTGTTCAACCATATCTAATGCACCTCTTATGGCAATCTTGATTTGCATAATATGTACTGGATATAACCCTGTTTCTGCAGAATATCTACTTCAACTTTCTTGGCATGCAATTGTAGAAGTCCATCCTATTTTAGACAGCCATTTACACGATTCAATATGTGTTGTATGTTCCTTGATTGAAAAAGGGAAAAATTGAAATACATGCTAAGCAACTTCTCCTTGGCTAGACCAAATGGCAGAAAGTTTTGCTTATTTAGGGCTTGATATTTCTTTAAAAGAAATTCATTTTATGGCCACAGATTTGGTACTCTCTGGAGCTCACAAATCTACAGCATATCAATTTCCATGGTTGCAAGGAGCTCACTGTAACTTCAGAGAATAGTCACATTTTGGAAAATATGACAAAGCTGGAGACATTAGATTTTTCAGCATGTGGAAAATTGCAGAACCTACCTCATCATACCACAAATCAGCTGTCGCTGAGATATTTTAATGTGAATGACACCAACTTAATGGAATTACCAAGTAACATTGGTGAACTGACCAAATTGGAGGAGCTGAACATTCAACATACAGAGTGAGTGCATGACAAGGTTGCCGATTTCTATCGTAAATTTGTCCTCCTTGACTACCACTTCATATTAGTTGTAATGAATTGAAAAAGTGTACACCTTTCGTTTTATAGTCCAAAATAAAACATTCATTTATCATTATTACCATCTTCAATATTTTTTCATTTTATAATTTTGTGGAATGGTATCATATTGCCCCTATTCCTTTTTACCTCGAGTATGTTGTTGTCCATATATTTTATGCACCAGGTATATATATTTTGGTATATATATAGAACTAAATAGCCACTCAACGTCTAATTGTAAATAATCAATCATTTCTAAGACTACATAACTTATGCTGACCACAAGCAATAGAACATCTTTGCCCTTTTTTCACCAAGCAGGGACTCCAGCTGCAGCGCAGCTCTTGTTTCTTTTATTAGCTACATTTGAGTTCAAAGTAAACAGGGCCCAGGATTATGAGATCTAATACAACACGGAGAGAAAAGTATAGCTTCAGAATTGTGTCAAAACTGACATTATGTATAGATTTCCTTTCGTTAATCTAAATAAAATGAATTTAAAAGACTCGACATGTCAATTATGAAACTCAATCTCCATTTGAACATGCTTCCCAACTTCAGTGAATATCTATAATATATACTACATTAATTAAATTATCTCCTTCCCCTTTGTACTCAAACATTAATTAAATTATCTATTTTTCCTTTTTCTACTCAAACAATATATCGAACCACAATTTTAATTATTATAATATTTGGAAGTATGTGCACATGATTATATTGGTTTAAACAACGCTGTTTTTCTATACTTTTACAATTTTTCAGAATATGTCTATCCATGGTTATTAATTTGTAAACATTTTAATTATTTTTATAATTTTTTACCAGTATTTTTTAAATATGTAATTAACAGAGAGCTTTGACCTGTCGGTAAATCAAATCTGCCATAGCATATAGCATAAAGTGCCCGCCATAGTTACAATTAACTATTTTTAAGTATATCTTTCTTAATCAAAGTCCACCATATCAAATGGGCAGTAGCACAACAAAATATTTAAGATTATGAAGAACCAATGTTGAATATTTCACAAAAAATCGTTATATTTTCTATTTTTGAGATTTGATCAACAATACATTTTACATAGAGGATAATAGCATCGTATAAAATGCAATCCACGTTATAAATAACTTGGGCAAAAATAGTTAGATAACACATTAAAACGAATACAAAACCTCCAGATAATTCGTATAAAATGCAATCCACGTTATAAATAACTTGGGCAAAAATACTTAGATAACACATAAAAACGAATACAAAACCTCCAGATAATTCGTAGTTCTGCAGATTTTTTTCAGCACATTTTACTGTAAGCCGAAAATTTGGTATGTGATTAATTTGTGATAAAAGGTGTTAAACGTACTTGTGAGGACGATGACCACCAGAAGAAAAGCCATCAGTAGAAGTTAAATAGAGAAGGCCGTCGTGGCGGATGGCCGAAAGAGCAGAAGCGAAGAAGGAAGAGGAGCTGCCAAAAGAGTCGATGTCAATTAAGTCATAGTAGTCATTGAGAAGATAGCGGTGGCAGAAGAGTCTGTTGGCATCCTGGTGAGAGAGGAGCCAGTGAGAGGTGGTAATGTTTGAGAGATTGGAGAGGATGATGGAGGATGTGTCCTCATTCGCATCGTTGGCCCAGACAAAGTCGGCATTGGCTTGAGCGAGGTAACGCAGCGCTCGCACTCCGCAGCCACACATGGCATCCATCACTCGCAGCCTCCCCGTTCTCCTCCTGTAAAGAGCGGCCGCCAGAACCCCCAGATCTCTCCCATCTCTGCTCTCCTTTCTGAAGAACCCTTCACCCACCACAAACCTCACTCCTCTCTCCTCCTCCTCTGCCTCTTCCCCACTGCATTCTACCATCCCTCTCACCCCCACCATTCCTCTTCCCCTTCCCCTGCACGGCGACAGGTACAGGACCCTCATTCTACTTACCCCACCTCTTCCGCGTCCGCCATGCCACTTCTTCCAACCCTTTTTGCCCTATCATTTTGCTCTTCTATATTCTTATATTCTGTAATGAATGAATGGTTGGGGGAATTTTAATGTAATGAATGAATGGTTGAGGGAATCCTAATAAGTGTGACATTTTTGTCATGTTGACCCTCCAATTACTAATATTAAATATTAAAGGACTCTTAAAAATGAAAACACATATCAATATAGATCACACATTTACTAATAACCAATCATTTTTTATCTTTTTTGGTCGGTAATTGGCTCATTTGTGCACCACTATTGGGACATTTTCCATTTGGTCACAAGCACTGCCATTTTTGTTTTTGAGTAAATAGTTATTGGTGTAAGAACATAGTGGGTATCGAGCAGGACTATTTTTTTACCACTCTGTATTCGACGGTTTCTACAGAGAGAACCGTGAATACCCAGAAGCTGAAACCATAGCTTTAAGCTCTTAACTCACATACATAAATACACCGAAAAATTTGTCAAAATTTGACTTAGGGTTTAGGAGTTCTAGGGGCGCAGAGTTAGCCTGGGCAACTATTAGGGACTTTCCCCTACTGGCTAAAAAGAGATGTAATGGTTATGCTGATAATAAAATATATAAATTAACAAATGTAAAATTTGATAGACAAACATTGACATATGCTCTCAATATTGGAAGAGTAATTATACAGATATAATTTAGACATGTATTTGTGAATAAAGATGTACATTTTTTATGTTTTGTTTCAAGTTAAAATTAAAAACATTCTAAAAATTAAAATAAACAATGCTATCCGGACATTCCTGCAATGATCATCGCCATTGGAATGCATATCTATAACAATTGTGATGACATTGCTAGTCTATGCTAAGAAGTTTTCATAGAAGAGATTTTAGACGGCCTGGATAGGGTTATGGTTAACATTAGGGATGATCTTACCATTCCCCGTCCTGGTAACTATGATATGCTCATGATTAGGAATAGACCAGCTCCCACTTACCATGTTCTCTTCTTGGATGACATGGAAGGATTTTGGGCTCAAAGACCAGTTATAGCTAGGAACTTGGATTTTCTCATGTATTTCTTCCAGATTTGAACACTTGTGAATGATAATTGGTTGGAGAACTACATTGTTGTTGATGAAGTGGAGAGGGATATTACCCATGAAGAAGACTTAGAAGTTGTGTGTCAAGTCGTCCAGCGGTTTCCATAAGGAGATCATTTTGGGGGCCGTTTTGGTACTACTAGCAATATATTTTATAAACAATACTCTGAACTTTTCGATAGTAAATGCTCTAGTATTACCTATGGATTGCTAAATGCTTAGAATCTCGTACTCTTTTAGGTTAATTTTGGTTGAATCTGCAAATGGTTGGTTAGACTATAATACTTTATATGGGCTATATTATTTTTAGATTTCCTGTGATTCTTTTGATGGTAAATATAATAATAAAGGACTTTAGTTAATGGACATTCTTAAAAAGGGAGGATGTCTATCATCCTCATAAAGCATGCTTTCTGCGGACATTGAATTTTAGGCTTATCAATGGATGTTCTCCTCTCCAATATGTAGCCTTTCAAGATTATGGTTAGATCTTATCTGTTTAAAATTAGTCATTTGTGTATGCACCCTAAAATGGCCGCCTAGACTATGGACCCCCATTCTTCAATTTATCAAATGACAGAATCAATTTATCAATTTCTTGAACCAATGCTTTGCAATATTTTCAATTCAAATCAATTTCCTTCATCAAATAATAATTAATTCAATTATTTCAATATTTCCTAAGGTTTGGTCATTTCATAAATAATTTTATTTAATTGAAAGAAAACACCCCTTTTAATTAAATAAAATTATCTTATTTAATTAAAAGAAAATCTTTTTTTTTTTAATTAAATAATCTTATTTAATTAAAAGAAAATCCCTCTTTTAATGAAATAAATAAAATCCTCACTTAAAAGCTCTCTTTTTTATGAAAAGGAGGAAATAAATCAAATAAAAAATACATAAAACTCCTTTTTCTCCACACATATTCCTCAATGGTGGGCTTTTTTCTCTCACTTGCCTTTTTAGGGATTTATCCCACATTGCTCTTGAGGATGCATTTCTCTCCACAGTTTCCTTTATAAGGAGCCCTCTCCTTCTCATTTAGACATCAAATATAGAATTTTTATGTTATTGTTATGCTGCAGGTTTGGAGAGCAACTTTGGAGGAGAGTTTGAGCATTTGAGCTTGAACTATGC
>MU224788.1:178803-191614 GCA_018584345.1 Thuja plicata | reverse complement strand
ATGCAATAAATGAATGCAATCTACCATGCACAAAATTTTTGAGTAATGCATGTGTTAGTTAGAAGGAAGTTAGTTTGGAATGTGATCTCTGGGATTGATTGATAGATAAGGAATGATAGAAAGGGAATTTTTGCTTTTTTTATAGATATGATTTGATAGAAAGGACGAGTGTCCCAAGTCGCTGCCCCTGTTTCCAATATTTGTCATCATTGCATCTTTTTTTTTTTTCAAAATTCTAAAGAGCCTCGAATGATCCAGATCACATACCACCTGGATACCGCCATGACCTCTTGATAGTGGAAGGAGTAGAGAGATTGAATAGAAAGAGAACCTAGTGCACCCAAATATTGACCATCTGGGTTCAACTATGTTCCCTTTTTGAAAATAAAGAGAGCCAAAAGCACCCAGATATTGACCATCTGGATACCGCTTGTCCTTTGAATTAATCTAAAACAAAGAAACCAAGATAGAACTCATATGCACCCAGAGTCCATATGGATAACACTGTGAGCTCTTGATTTTTGAAAGGGAAAGCCAAGCAAACAAGATAGAACTCCTACACCCCTAGAGTCCATCTGGATAGCATCGTGAGCTCTTGTTTACAACATAAAAAGAGAAAGACCATAGAAATCAAGATAGAACTCCAAAACACTCAGAGTCCATCTAAATAGCGCTGCGAGCTCTTGATTCTATAAAACCAAACAAGAAAAATAAAAGAGAAGGAATGTCCAATTCTTTCCCAAGGTTAAGCTTAGATTGTGGAACTGCGTGGCTGCTAGATAAGTGACAGCACCTACCACATTTATCCTAAATCATCATGGCCCTAAAATTGAAGTGAACATTCAACAGACAACAATCAAAGAAAATAAGTCATGATCTATCATAGCTACTCTCCTCACATGGTGGATCATGGAGTAGCGTAAGAACATAATCGTGAAATATAGACTGACATCTGACCGACTTGACTGACCTAGTCAACATTTTTCGATGGTTCCTTGATGCAGTTGGATTCTCTTGATTGGCTCGACTCTTTGGATAGGCTTGATGGACTTGATTGCTTGAGTGTGTCTGGTTTTAGTAATAGATTACTCATATAAGACTGACCTATCTGGTTTGAGCATATCCATGACTGTGTAAGATGATTGATATGATTGATTGATTGTGATCGTGTTGGCAGCTGATCAAGCTGTGTCAAAAGGGCCCCATGTTGGTTCGCAAAGCTCATGATTGTGACAATTGATAGATTGATTTGATCATTTTGGTAGCTAATCAAGCTATATCAGATGGGCCCAATGCTGATTCACAAAGCTCATGATTGTGACAATTGATAGATTGGCTTGGTTGCCAATTGCTTGTTGATAGGTTTGATAGATTGATAAAGTTGTGTCAGATGAGCCCAATGCTGATTCATAACGCTTATGATTGTGACATTGATTAACTGGGCGTGATCGCCCTCTTCTCTCTTGATAACCGAGTTGGTTTTATTGCTTGGGATTTTGCAATTTTTTGAATATTTTTTATGAAGATTGATTTTCTCTTGATTTTTTGGTCTTTTTAGGATTTTTTTATGAGTTTTTCGATTGTTTTGGATTTTTTCAAGATATTTAGAATCGCCCCCTAGTCTGGTGGACCAGTAATAAACCATGGGTAAGTGCTTGGTGCTTAGAGGGGAATGTGCTTCTAGATATAGCTCGAGTAGTCAGTCTTGCATGTGAAGTGTGCTCAAGCTTTTGGAGTTCATTGATGGTGAAGCTGGATTTGAACACTTGGCGCCTGTTTGCCAGGTTTTCACCAAGGTACCTACTCAATAGCACTTGTTTACCAAGTTTTCACTGAGAGAGATTTTGTTTCTCTTTACTCTTTTACTTTTTTTTTCTTTTTTTTTTGTTGTCGCCAAGGCGCCTGATTGCCTGGTTTTCACCAAGGTAACATTTTGTATTTTCTGATTTTTTTTGGTTTTGTAGATAGGTGCCTTAACCATAGAGACCTCAAGGGTAGAAACTCTTGAGGTGCATGTTGTTGATGTAGTCGGGGAGCTTATCTCCTTCTAGTGTTGCTAGTATGAATGCCCCACTCTGAGTAGAGTTGATAATGACAAATGGGCCTAACCAGTTAGGCTCGAACTTTTTGGGTTTGACTCTCTCTGCTTGGTTCTTTTGATTTTCCATGAGGACAAGGTCTCCTACCTCAAATTTTTATGGCTTCACCTTCTTATGATAGTTCCTTCTAAGGCGATTATGATAGCCTTGTAAGTGGTTGAAGGCGTGTTGTCTTCTTTCATCTAGTAACTCCAGTTCACTGAGCCTTGCTACTTTGTAGTCTTCATCTGAAACCAGGTTCTTCAATGACATCCTTAGGGATAGAATTTCCACTTCGAGGGGTAATACCACCTTTGATCCATAGAATAGGGAGAAAGGAGTGGCTCCTGTAGGTGTTCTCACACTAGTTTTGTATGCCCATAATGCGGGACTAAGCTGTAAATGCCAGTCTCACCCTGATTCGTTTACTATTTTCTTCAAGATTTTCAAGATTGTTTTGTTTGTAGCTTCGGCTTGGCCGTTCCCTTGAGGATAATAAAAGGAAGAGAACCCTTGTTGGATATGGAACTGTTCACATAGCTCTTCAACATCTTTGTTCTGGAAAGGTGTACCATAATATGTCAGGATAGTTTGAGGGATCTTGTATCGACATATAATGTGGTTAAGTATGAACATTGCTATTTGCTTTATAGTAATGTAAGTGAGGGGAATTGCTTCCACCCACTTGGTGAAGTACTCGGTTGCTGCTATGATGTAGTTGTGTCCATTTGCTGAAGAGGGTGTAATTTTGCCCACTAGGTCAAATCCCCACATGGAAAATGACAATGATGATGTGATAAGATTGAGTTCCTAGGCTGGTGCATGGATGAGGTCTCCATGAATCTGACACTGTCTACACCTTTGTACATGTTTGTGTGCATCTGTCTCTATTGTGGGCCAATAGTATCTCATGCGAATGATCTTCTTAGCTAAGTTGTTGCCACCTATGTGGATTCCACAAATTCCTTCATGTACCTCATACAAGGATTTCTGGGATTCCATGGAAGTGAGATATCATAGTATGTTCCATCTAGACTTCATCTGTATAAAGTAGTTGAGAGGATGGTATACCTAGAGGCTTGGCAGATGAGGGACTTTCTCTAGTTTCTAGACAAGTTGGGAGGTAAGACGCTATTTTGGAGATAGTTATAGACATCTTAGTACCATGGGGATTCAGGACCAACAAGGACGCATGTTGATTCTGTGATGGATGCCTGATGTGATGGCACCAAGAGTTGCTCCACTAGAAATTGGAATTTTGTTTCGTTGCCTGGCATATCAATCAATGATGCTATGGTAGCCATCGCATTGGCAGCTTTGTTCTGTGCTCATGGGACTTGCTCGAAGAAGATGTAATTGAACTTGGTGTGTAGTTTTTCCATCTGTGCTCTATATGGTATGAGCTTCTCATCTTTGGTCGTATGATCATTATTGACTTGACTGATGACCAACTGCGAATCTCCAAAGACTTTAAGGTTCTTGATTCTTCATTGAATTGCTATCTTTAGACCGATGACCAGTGCTTCATATTCAACTATGTTGTTGGTGCATGGGAAGTTAAGTCTGAAAGACTTTGGAATTGTATCATGATCTGGAGTTATAAGCACTATCCCTGCCCCTGCACCATGGTTCGTGCACGATCCATCAAAATAAAGTTGCCATACCTCGATCGTCGGTTGTAGTGTCATAATAGATTCATCAAGAAAGTTGGAAATAATAGGTTGATGGTCCTGAATGGGTGCCTTTGCTAGTTGATCCACGATCACTTGTCCTTTGAAAGCCTTTCTATCTATGTATTCAATGTCAAACTTGCTCAAGATCATTACCCACTTCGCAAGTCATCTGGTGAGCGTTGCTTTGCTTAGGAGGTACTTTAAAGGATCAATATGTGCGATCAACTTTGTTTGGTGACTCAACATATAATGTCTCAGCTTCTGGGAAGCAAAGACAACTGCAAGGCGTGACTTTTCAATTGGTGTATAGTTGAGCTCATATCCTACCAATGTTCTGCTTAGATAGTAGATGGCTCTTTCTTTACCTGCATCATCATATTGTGCCAAGAGTACACCTAATTCTGACTCCATTGCTGAGATATACAAAAGTAATGGTCTACCTTGGATTGGTGGCACCAATATAGGAGACTTGAGGAGGTAGTCCTTGAATGTTTGTAATGCTTGTTTTCATTGCTTTGTCCATATGAATTTGATGTCTTTGTGCAGTAGATGTTGGAATGGGTGGCACTTGTCTGCTAGCTAAGCTATGAAGTGCCTGATTGATTGGAGCCTTCCTTGTAACCCTCTTAGTTGTCTTAGGTTCGATGGTGGAGGCATGTCCAATATCGCTTTGACTTTTGCTGGGTCCACTTCGATTCCTCTATGTGACACTATGAACCCCAATAGCTTTCCTGTTGTGACACCGAATGCACATTTCTTTGGGTTTAGGCAGACCTTGAATTTCTTCATTCTATCAAAGATTGGTCCCAATACTTGTAGATGATCCTTGCGAAGTATTGACTTGGCTAGTATGTCGTCCACATAATCTTCCATTGTTTTGTGGATGAGATCATGAGATATAGTTGTCATAGCCCTTTGATATGTTGCTCCAGCATTCTTTAGACCAAACGACATGACATTCCAACAATATGTCCCCCAAGGACATGTGAAAGTTGTTTTGTGTTGGTCCTTTGGTGCGATCCTTATTTGATTATACCCTGAAAAGCCATCTATGAGTGATAGCATTTGATGTCCAGCAGTTAGATCTACTATCATATCAATGTTGGGTAAAGGAAAGTCATCTTTGGGACAAGCTATGTTGAGATCCTTGAAGTCTGTGCAAATCTGTATCTGACTACTATGCTTTGTAACTGGTACCAAGTTAGATATCCAGTCCGTGTGTGGTATAGGTCTTATGAACTTAGCATCCAGGAGATTTTTCAACTTTGCCTTGACTAGCAATGCAACATGGGGATGCATCTTTCTCATCTTTTGCTTGATAGGTTTGGCGTTGGGTAGCAACGGGAGATGGTGTAATACTAGCTCTAGATCCAACCCTGGCATATCCGAGTAGGACCATGCGAAATCGATCATCCTTTCCTTGAAGAAACTGATGAACTATTCTCTCTCCTCAGGGGTGAGTGATTTTGCCAAGTATATGTTCTTTGGGTTCTTGTCATCTCCCAAATTGACTTCCTTTGTTTCTTCTGCTAGTAATTATGATTTCTCCTTTGTCAAGGGGAGGAGTTCCTTCTTTCCATCTTCTAGCACCTCAGTGAGATTTTCGCTAGAAGATATGTCCTGTTTTAGCTTTTTAACAAATTTTTTGCTCTTTTTTCTTTTGTGGACTGGAAAGAGGAGCTTCCTCCCCAAAATATGTCACTTTGTTGAGGTTAATGGAGAAGCCTGCCTTATGGTCTCCTGATGGAATGCCTTCCCTAAGTCCCATGAAATGAGCTATAGCCTTATCGTTCTCGAAGACATCTAAATCAGGTGGTCCTTGTTGATCCCACTCTATGAGCTCTGGGTGTACAAGACATATACTTTCATGGTTGTTTGACTCTGGTTGACTGAAAGGGACTACAAATATGGTTCCTACAAAACTGGACTGTGATGTGGATGCACCACTTGAGGTCTGATAAATGACATGCTTGTCTATGCAGGGTTGTTCAGTGATGGATAGTTGGTCAAATAAGTCTTCTTAGTTTATGATAGTGTCTGACCGAGGGCAATAATCTGGGATTGACAGTTCAGAGTTGTGAAAGGATCTCCACTCATACTCATGAGAGTCAGTCTCAATAGAACGCTTGTTAGATGTCTCACTTCCTTGGTTATCATCGATTGCTATGTGGAGGTCTATTTGGGCTTGTGTAGTTCCCTCTTTGGCAGGCAACAACTGTGCTAATATGTTGCTTATCAAGACATGTTATGTGTTGTGCCCCTGGTGCATCTCTACTATTTATTCCTGATTGACTTGAATGTCTTGGATCACAGGACTGGTTCTTTGTTGTCCATAGCCCAACCCTCTCGTGTTTCTCTGGGTTGGAGGGAGAGACAATTCCATTATGCCTTGTTGTCTTGTCCCCAGCCCGGTTGTACCATCATACCCAAATCTTTATAACATTGTGTAACCATTACCATAGTTTGACAGGGGTAGTGGTGGTCAGATTGTCTCTGGTGGGTCTTGGTATAACCAAGTTATATGTCTTGTTCAAATGGCTTTTCTTCTGCTATGTCTCCCCATCGAACAAAGGTTGTGGGTGGACATCTAAATAGAATAGGTTGCAGAGTTTCCGTTGTAATGACAGGTTGTGGCATGCCATAAGTTCTCAGGCTCTGAGGCATATGCGTGATGGTGAAATCCTCTTCATATCTGTATTCACTACATCCCTTGTCCGTAATGGATATCTTGCCCGCTTTCCGTGTGATATTTTTAAGATTTGAATTTGAAGAGGAGGGAATACTTGCATCCTAGTTAATGAATATATTTCCTGTTGTCCGTGTGACATCCTTGGGATTCAAATCTAAAGAGGATGGGATGCTCGCATCTTGGTTTGATGGTACCTAGTTATCAGTGTTGATTTGGACCACATTACAATATTGGAAAGGATTGGGATCTCCCTCTATGATGATTTCCTCTCCTTGGTGCAGGAACTTGATGCATTGGTGGTATGTCGAAGGTACAACTTGCATTTCATGTATCCAGGGTCTCCCTAGTAGCATGTTGTATCCCAACTCAAGGTCTAGGATCTAGAAGGGAGTATTTTTGACCACTGGACCGATACAGACAGGTAGAATGATAATACCTTTAGAGGACCGTTCCTCTTCGTCATAAGCACTGATATTTATCCTCTTTGTGACATCAATGCTTGATTCTGAATAGCCCAGTTGCTTGATTAAATTTAAAGTATAGATGTTTAACCCAGCTCCACCACCAACAAGGACCCTATGGATAGCACTCTTGTGGACCTAGACAAGTAAGTGCAAAGGATCATTATGCAGGGGTTTATGCGGTGGCACATCACGGTCCGTGAATGTGGCATTTTTGTTAGCAACTATATAGTCAACCATCGTTTGGAAGCTCTTGGGTGTTATGTCCCTTAGGACAACTGCATTCTAAAGGGTTGGTCAAGTGCCAGTTTATGCTGCGGAGATATGCGTAATAGGTCAAACATGGAGATTTGGGTAGGTGTGCGCTTTAGTTGGTCCACTATGCTTGTTTGTGGATTTGAGTTTGCTTTAGGATTGGACGATATAGTAGACAAGGATGGTACTCCTTGCAAGATGACTCTGGCGCGACGCATTGTTACAACACATTTGTTACCTTGGTCTTTGATAGTGATCGTAGCCACATGGCTATCTAAAGGATTGAGGCAATTGATAACATTATCACTGTTGGCATATGTATAGTTGACTTATTTTGCTTGTCCACTAGACCCAAAGGCTTTTCCCTTATTGTGATCACGAAAGGTATTGTTGAAAATGGTGTGATCAGTCGTGCCTTTGGTTTTGGTATTTGTCACATCGATGGTCCCTGTGTCAATCAGGTCTTGGATAGCATGTTTAAATTGGTAACAGTTGTATGTTTTATGCCCTTTCACCCGATGAAAATCACATAAATCTTTGTCATTATACCACCTTGGTTTGTTTTCCTCCTATTCAAAGTCCCTGATTTCTGGGAGAGTGATAGTATTTGATTGTATCAACTTGTGTAAAGCTGATTCTATCGGCTCTCCCAATGGTGTGAAATCTCGTTGCTAGAATTGAAACCATGGTTTGCATTGATTTTGTTGTTGACTGTTTGACACAGCAGCCACTTGTATAGGAGGAGGTTGGTTTTGGATGTATGCTTGTTGAGTGGGCCCTGTGGGTTTTTGGTTGGCTACAGGTGCGCCTTGTAGTGACACCTTGGGTTGTGCAAAGTTGACTGTCTACACATCAATGACACCATCGCTAGTGACATTTTTGTTTTTGTTCCACCACTTAGCTTTGTCCATTGCATTTTTGTTTGTATTTGTTTGTGTGGGATCTACAAGGATTCCTCGTTTGACTAAGTTTTGCTCACAACGAGCTCATCTTTCGATGAGTTGTGTGAAGTTCAAAGCTAACTATAACTCTGTTGTGAATGACATGTCTAGAATTAGATTGTCATCAAACATGACTATTAAGTCTTGTTCGGGCACATCATATGTTATGCGGTTTTCCGTATTCCTCCATCTCTATAGGAACTTCACAAAAGACTCTCCATCCTTCTGTTTGATATCGCAAAGGTCCTTGATGCTGATCTTGCGCTCGATGTTATGATGGAAGTGAGCTATGAACTTTTCAGCTAGTTCACCCCAAGACTAAATTCCATGAGGTAAATGCGAGAACCATTCCATTGCTGGTCTGGCCAAGCTTTGTGGGAACAGTCGCATTAAATATGTTTCATCATGGGCGACTTCGATGCAACTAGAAAAAAATCTCAGATATGTTCAATAGGGTTGGTATTGCCCCTATATTTGTCGAATTTAGGTACTGAGAAGTGATTTGGGAACGAAGACATGTGAAGAGAATGGTCAAAGGGGTATGGGTATAAATCCTCTATGGTGTAGGATTTAGTTTGCCCTTGATTTTGCATATCCATCATTTGGGTTTGAAGGTTTTGCACTTGTTGCATTAACATGTCTGTTTGATATTGAGGTTGATGTGTGAGGATGTTCCTCTGTGCTGTAGTGGGTATGAGGTTGCGCCTTTGTGTCCCTTGAGAAGGAACATAGGATTTCATCCTGGGGATTTGATATTGGTTTCCCACCGAGTGACTTGGAAATGGGGGCACATGAGTAGCCCATGGTGGGTTTTGATGCGTTTGATGTTGTGATTGAAACTGGGGTTGATACTGCTGCTATTGAGGTTGGGGTTGAAGCTGGGGTTGTTGTTGCTGAGTTTGGAATTGAGGCAAATGAAGCTGAGGTTGCTATTGTGGGGGTTGGAATTGAGGCAACTGAAGCTGGGGTTTCTTCTGTGGGGGTTGGAATTGAGGCAACTAAAGCTGGGGTTGCTATTGCGGGGATTGGAATTGAGGCAACTAAAGCTGGGGTTGTTGTTGTGGAGGTTGGAATTGAGGCAACTAAAGTTGGGGTTGTTGTTGCAGAGGTTGTATTGATGTCAGAATGGGCAAAGATGTGGCCTTGGGCAGGCATTGACTATAAGTCATACCTACAAAGATGGGTCCCTGTGGGCATGAGGTGTTGATCCCAAGACTAGTATGAATTGACTGCAGTAGCAACATAGTTTTAGAACAGTTGGTTTTTGGTGGGATGGAAGGCATAGCATGAGAGATTGATTGTCCTGGCCATGAGACCAAAGGTGGAGGCATACTAGTGACCATGGGTGCACTTAGTTGCGAGCCTATCATGCTTTGAGTGGAAGATGTGTTGGCCTAGGTCGGGTCATTGGTTTGACTGGGTATAGTCTGCGTCTATGTAGGTAAGACCAATGGTGGAAATATTTGTGACACAACAGGTAGTATCTGAGGAGGCTAAGTAGTGTTTTGACCCGTGAGAGGGTTTTTGGGTCATATAGTCGATACACTAAATTCAGCGGGGAGTTTGACTCCCTTCTTTATTAGCATGGCTAAGTAACGTTCAGGGTTCCTCTCTACAACAACGTCAACTACTTTCATGGAGTAAGAATCTTGCTCCACATCTTCAAGCTTTGCTTCTATGATATCTTAGAAAAAGGTTGCCCCACGAGGTTGTTCAATGAATAGAGCAGAACTCGTATTCACGAAAGGATCGTTCTCTTGCTTTGTTTCCCAAGCGGAGAATCTGTTGATATATGACTCATCAGGTTGAGTTATAGCCTTAGACCTTGTGTAAGGCCCTCCATGAGGTGTTTGAGACATAGTGCGGTCTAGGTTTTGTAACTAAAACAAGTGATATAAAGCAAACAAGGAAGAAGATCCTTTATGAGGAAGTTCGAGTTATGTTTTGGACAAGGGTAATTCTAAGGACAGATTTTGATATAACTTTATCTCAAAGTGGTGGTGATAAAAGATAAGATTTGCCGACCTTTGCCTTGGACAAAGTCCCTTTGATAAATATGATGATGTTTGATATGATGAGATCAAGGTATTTCGAGTCTGAGCTTTCAAACTAACAATGTTTTTGATAATAATCGTGCTTTACAGAGAAGGGATAATCTTTAATGTTTAGAGATTCACACAATGTTCTTCGCATTTTCCTGGGATAGACACTAGTTTTGGACACCAAATGAAGAGTTCTTTCAAGATTTTTACGTCAAAACAAGAATATAGTATCTCTGGTCAATTGCGGTACAACTGCACCGATTGCGGTAAAGTAAACGGTTGATTATGGTAATTTTTTATCGATTGCGGTAATAAAAATGATGATTGCGGCAATAAACAAGTTAATTGTGGCACAATGTGGGCAATTATGGTAAATGAAGAATAGTCTAAAAAAGATTAGAGGATAAGTATCATTGCTTGACAATTTTGAAATTTTTTGGAACAATGCTTCTGATTTGCAAGACAATTGATGTTGACAACCCTAGACTTTAACATGTTTGACTTGTTTTGACAGTTTGGATGTTTTGTTTTGTGTTTTCAGAAACTGATCAAAGGAACAAACACGACAGACACTGTGTTTTGATGAATGAGGACTGAAAATGTGTATGTTCTATAACTTTTTCAAGTTGCAAGGTTATCATGAGGTCTCAACAATGAACATTCAGATTAATCTAGGTCAATGGCTTCAAAATACAATGTTATAGGCCCAATGCTTGAATGTTCATTAGCTCACACAACAATTGTCACACTACTAGGACATGAAGGTCCACGTCATAGGTGCTCGTGTTTTTGTCATTTCTAGGTATTGTTGTCGTGGAGTGAAGATATCTTTCACTACACAAATACCATGGGACACATATTTTGGGAATCTTGGGGGGAAATTCTGCAACCCCTTGCACTATAATAAGGTACCTGTTCGGAGGTAAAATGGGTTGGCCTCTAATTAATCAAGGTTACATAGTAAGGGTATGTGGTGTCTCTCCAATCGGTTTGCATGTGCGTGACTCACTTAAGACCCTAGTTGATCACGCTGGCTCCTTAGGGATGTTCACCCGATCCAGACTATCACCAACACGCCTCGCCCGAGCTTGGCTAGATAAGATGGAACTTTGGTTCACGCCTTGTTTATATACCGATCAAAAGGATTACTGGTTTAAGGTCATTCTCTGAGGAAGAAGCACATTCCCCAGACAGAGCTTTCTAAAAAACTATAAAGGTTTGTAATCTAACAGTATGTGCAAGTGCACCCAAAACTCAAGACACAAGGTAAATTGATTAAGCTCCAAAGTTTGAAATGTGAACTAAGCTACACCACCATAGAAGCACCAGTGTTCAATTTTAAGCCCAAAAGTAGGTGTTGATTGCTTGTTCAATTTTAATGCACCAATTTGAGAGATTTTTTTCCTTTGTTAAATTTTAGTTCCCACGTCAATTTTAAGCCCAAATATGAAATGTGAGATGTGATATGTTTGGCAAGCACTGTTCTTTTTAAACCCAAATCGACAAGTGAATTCCTTTTAGCTTGCTTTGTTTAGACAGGTTAGTATCAAAAAGGATTCTTGCAAAATGAGAGTATATGTAGCTTTGAAACAATGAATGATTGATACTCACAATAACTTACCCTTCTCTGTTCTCGGTGATTTGCCCGGTCCTGCACAGAAAACCAGAAAATGTAAGTTTAGAAATAAATGGATAGAAGATTTGGATCTGATATGTAATATTTCTTGTGATTGAGACAAAGTACTGGAAATTGCGGCAAAGATCTGGCGATTGCGGCAAAGCAGTGGCAACTACAGAGAAGCACTGTTAATTGCGGCACGGATCGGGCAATTGCAGCAAAATAATGATGATTGCGGCACAGATCGGGCAATTGTGGCAAAGAAATAGAAGAAAGAAGATAGAAGATGATAGAATAATAATGTGAAAGCCTGTAATCAATTGCGGTATTAAACCAGTCGATTGTGGCACAGTTTCATTGATTGCGGCAAAATACAGCAATTGCGAAATAACACAAATATAAAAAAAAAGATAGATTTTTAGATTTGCGACCGTACGGTCGTGGTTGATCAATCCTGTTTGTCATCTGCAAGAGATATTTGGGCTGTTTGATTCACGTTGGGTTCACCAAAATGTACGCCTCCTCTTTCGTGATCCATGGTTCCCAAGCTTTCCAAAGGCAAGGTTTAGTAGCAAAGGTTTCGCTGATGATATAAATCAAGTACACAATAACTACTAAAACAAATAACCTGAAATGTAATCAATAAAATGTACAAGCAAGAGAAAGGAAAACAAATAAATGCAAACCCCACAATGCTTGAAGCTTCTATTGTTTCTCCCTACTCCTTCTGAAATGTTGTTCTTGATGCTCAGTATTGGCGGGGCAACATCTATGACTTGAGAAGCGTCGAGAATTTGCTAATTGAAATGTGTGTATGATCGCAAGATGGCTTGAATGCTAGAACCAAACTGACATAGTAATGGCGCATGAGAGCTTGAAATCCTGGATCCTTCAAATGGTTATGAAGGGTTTATTATATAGGAATTAGGGATGAAATGAATAGTTGAGATCAATCCCAGAGATAGGGAGATGAACGGTTGAGATCAAAGGGAACTGGAGAAGCCATCAGTAAACTCCACCTCTTCAATTTTTAAAGAGGAGACAGAGTTTGGTT
>MU224788.1:152766-173214 GCA_018584345.1 Thuja plicata | reverse complement strand
GTCCGTCGATCACACATCTAGGTTGTTTTGTGATCCCAAATCGATCTCACACTTCAACTGCATTCTTTGACTACATGTGTTCCCATAAAGATCACACATTAGTCAAAGAGGGGAAAATGTATGCACCCTAAAATGGTCTTCTAGACTATGGGTCCCCATTCTTCAATTTATCAAATGACAGAATCAATTTATCAATTTCTTGAATCAATGCTTTGCAATATTTTCAATTCAAATCAATTTCCTTCATCAAATAGTAATTAATTCAATTATTTCAACATTTCTTAAGGTTTGATCATTTCATCAATAATCTTATTTAATTAAAAGAAAACACCCCTTTTAATTAAATAAAATTATCTTATTTAATTAAAAGAAAATCTTTTTTTTTTATAAATTAAAATAATCTTATTTAATTAAAAGAAAATCTCTCTTTTAATTAAATAAATAAAATCCTCACTTAAAGCTCTCTTTTTGATGAAAAAAAGGAAATAAATCAAATAAAAAATAAATAAAACTTCTTTTTCTCCACACATATTCCTAAGTGGTGGGATTTTTCCTCTCACTTTCCTTTTTAGGGATTTATCCCACATTTCTCTTGAGGATGCATTCCTCTTCACACTTTCCTTTATAAGGAGCCCTCTCCTTCTCATTTAGACATCAAATATATAATTTTTATGTTATTGTTATGTTGTAGGTTTGGAGAGCAACTTTGGAGGATAGTTTGAGCATTTGAGGTTGAACTATGCAACTTCTCTTCTTCTTGTCTTCTTCTCTCATGCATCAATGGAAATCAATTTAAAGTAGATTTATGGTAATTTATATGCATATATCCTCCATAGATTAGTTTGCATATTTCCTTTCATGCATTGTTATCATATAGATTAATTTGCTTCATGCATTGTTATCATATAGAGTAGTTTGCATTTTCATTTGCAATGCATATTTGATGATCATGGAGAGTAGCATTCTTTCTCTTCCTCTTTGAATCTCTCATTTCATGTACTTGCATGGACATAGCTAGGTCTAAACTGAGGGCCTCCATTACAAACCCTTGCACTCCATAAATAGGGAGCTATGAGTAACCATTTGAGACCTTATTCTTGAGCAATCTTAAATATAATGACTCATAGAAGCGTGTCAACATTTTAGCACACAATTTGTATGGCTCATTGCATAACAATTCATATGTAGGTTTATATGCTAAAGCTTTAATTTACTCTATATTCCCTTGCGGATCAATGTATAACATTTTCTTGTATCTAATCATGGTGGATTTTTGGAAACTCTCTCTCTCTCTCTCTCTCTCTCTCTCTCTCTCTCTCTCTCTCTCTCTCTGTGTGTGTGTGTGTGTGTGTGTGTGTGTGTGTGACACCCCACCAAGGAACCCAAGAGGAATTAACCTAAACATGATACTATGTTTGCAGAGTAATTTTTTTTAAAGTTTACAAACAAGAACATACAACAAAGCAGAAACAATTACCATTTACTCACATGAACACACACAAGCATAGATTACAATACTCAAGGGTTCCATGATGTAGAATTATCTAAGACCAACACTCTATGAGATATCTATAACAAAATATTCTTATTAATAAAAATAGATTACATAATAAACATCAATGAAATAATTACAATATTACAACTGATACCATAAGGTATACATCAAACCTACATTCTCTGCACATGTCGTAGGGTATGTGGTAATCACTTAATACATTAAGATTATAGTTATCCAGATCAAATATCACATGTGATAGGATCAATAAATATACAATACAAAAATGATAAGATAAAAACCTCCAACAAGAGCAAGATAAGTAAAACTGAATCAAGAACATCCAACACTGACACATGAACACTGGGACCCAAAATGGTAAAGAATCACTACCACCCATCCATGTGGAACTATAAAATTCCACCCCACCGTGCTGGGGAGATAACAACAGACCCCACTCGAATAACATAACAATAAGCCAAGATCATCTAAGCAAGAATCATGAAGGCTTACTAACTCAAGGTGTACTAATCCTGTTGCAAGGTGTACTCACTAATCTAGAGGCAGCCGACACACTAGGAAACTAGATTATGTACAGGAAGGTGTTGTAACGCCCCGCCAGGAAACCCAAGAGAGAATAACATAAAACATGATACTGAGTTTGCTGAATAATTTTTTTTTCTAAAGTTTACATAAAGAGTCATACATCAATGCGGAAGCAAATACCATTTATACACATGTCATACACTCACCTAGATTACAAGACTCAAGGGTTCCATGACTTTGAATTACATAAAGTAAAATACAACTAACAATATAACAAAAGATTCCATTTGAATAGATATAACAATTACAACTCACAAAACCATAGTTACAAACCTCATGGATAACCATGAAACCACCATAAACTCACATCTATTGCACATGTTGCAGGGTATGTGGTAATCACTCTAATCTACATAATATACAATATCCAGATTAGGTATCACATGCGATACACTAATACAAGATTTTCAATAATGGAAGGTAAGTACATAATCAATAATGAAGGAATACAAAGAGCTCATCTGCAAAGAACTATCAAGCAATTGGAACAAAGACATCGAATATCAATGGGTAAAGAATCACTACCACCCATCCATGTGGAACCACAAAGGTCCACCCCACCGTGGTGAGGAGATAACAACTGACCCCACTCAGATATCCAAAACCAATAAGGAGGTAACCGCTAAGCAAGGGATCCCGATAGCTCTCTAATCCAGGTGCACTATACATCATGAAAGGTAAGACTCACTAATTCCAGAGGCAACTGACATCCGTAGGAAATCTAAACTGTGTAAAGTAAGGTGTCATCATGTACGTCTAACCCTTAAATTTTGTTGTAGAAATCCCAATGGATCCTGACACTCAAGTGACCATACATGGCCATCAATGACCTCTCAAACTGACAAGGCCACTAACTATGCCAGAACCCATGCCTTGCAAGGGGGAAAGCATCATCTCATCCTCCATCTCAGTCTTTACTAGCACTCAAGCATGGGTGAGGAGAAACACATCTTATTAGTTCATTTTACGATCTCTCAGTTATACATTAAGTTATCACTTATTAAATTTACTTACAATAAGTAATCCCAGTAGTCACTTACAGACACAAAAATTATTGCAAGCCACCCCCTACTACACTTCTAGGTAACCTACCCTAGGCTCACAGATCCTACATAGATCCAGCATAGGTCAAAACCCCAAGTTTACCTAATCCAGTATCCCACATAACAGGAACAGTCACACAGAGCTACACAATTGGATAATATAATCAAAGGGTCTACATGGTCAGTTTAGGGTAATTACATGAAGCATACATGCTACATCATAAACAGAAATGTAAAACACCCCGCAGCCTCTGTATACATACTAGGCAATCTAAAAACCCCCAGATACCCATAACGTGAAAAATAACCAATAAGGGAAGAAACATTGCTTACACTATGGAGAAAACATCATTAATCCATCATACATAAAATCAAGGTGATATAAACAGTTCACAATAATAGTACAATATTCATCTGAAAGATTCTAAATTTAAATTAATCACAATTTGATTATATGTTCCTTCCTTATTAGTTCTAAAACTATGACCATTTCCCTATAGTATTTATCAAAGAAAGAGCTACTAAATTACACCAATTTAAAGCAATAACTCACTAATGGAATTAAATGAGTTAAAATAACCCCTAGAATAGTCATCTTCCAAAAATACTATTTATACTAATTTTAAAACACCCTCACAAAGTTAAAATTTAAATAATACTATATAAACTAAATTTAAATAGTACCAATTACTCTAACCTTAAACAAACTAAATTAAATTAAATTATTAATTAATTTAAACACTTAAATGATAATAATTGAATTGTAGATAATAAAAAAACTTTAATTATTTAAATGAATTGTATTTAATATAATCTAAAATTAACTAAAAAGAAATTTTAAATTTTAAATAAAAACAAAAATTAAAATTAAAAAATAAATTAATTAAATTTACAAAGGGGAGGGAGAGTGGCCCCCCAAACCCCCACGGCATGCAAGTCGATCCCACATGGGAGCCGCTGCCTAAGCAGCTTGGATACCCCTTGGGGTGGCCGTGCTGCCTACGACAGCGCGCCCCCCCTTGGGGAAGCCTTGTTGCGGCAGGCTTGGCGCGGACGGTCGGTGTACTACTGGCACGAGAAACCGCGCGGGGTGGTGGGCCAGCCCACCCCCCAAAAGAACTTTGCCAAATTTATTTATTTATTTATTTAAATTTTTTTTAACAAAGCAACTTTCATTTTTTTCTTTTAAGGTATTTTTTTTTTACCCAATTTCTGAAAACGAAAATAAATTTAGGGAATGTTTTTTTTTTTGTCTTTTTCTCAATTTTGTCTTCACCTGGGATTATTTATTTTTACTGGTGAATTTTTTTAAAGGACTGTACTTTTTCAGAGAACATAGTTTTTCTCAAATAATTAATTTTTGTGAAAGAGAATATATTCCTATTCAACAATTTATTTTTCCACTATAGTCTATACTATAGGAAGTTTAATTTTCTCAATTTATAGGTCTTCCTATGCACATTTTCCCTCCAAATATTTGCAGCATAACATTACTATGCCAAGTTTATATTTTTCTAGAAAACATAGACCTAGGGTTTTCTAAAACACCCATTTAAGCAAAAACGTAAATAGTCCTATTTAAAAATGCAAATAATCCAAAGCAAGTAAAAAACACAAAATTCACAAATTGAAATTACAAAGGGGTTTTTATCAAACCCTACCTCAAATCCACCAAAAATTGACAAAGGAGCTTTGTGAGAAAATGGAGAATCCCGAAGCCTCCGAATCTAATTCTGAATGCAAATCTGGAACCACGAAGCCTCTCAAGCCAAGATCTCCACAAATTCTCAAGCCTCCAAGCACACAAATTCACAAGATAGCAAAACACAAGAACACACAAAAATGCTCTCTAAAATTCTTCTCCCAAAAATGCCTTCACCAAAAACCTGTTATCCCAAATGAGAGGAGAATTCTCCTAAAGAGAATCAACTTCCCCCAATCATGCAAACCCTAATGACAACACACCAGTTAACCCCTAAAAGGACTCAACTCAAAATTGAAAGTAAACAATAATTATTAATTAAAAATATCTAGCAAATAGATTAAATATTTAAAGCACACTTATCCATGCAATTAAATATTTAATTATTTAATAATACATAAAGGCTAATATAATTAAAATTTCAATTTAAATGTTCAATTAAATTCCAATATTCAATAATTGCACTATAATTAATTTCCCAATTAAACATAGGTATTTAATTAATTAAATACTCTATATTTAATAATTAATCTCAATAATAATCAATTTCACTAATACATGATAAATCACACAATATCACAACACTCAACTGAAATCATCCAAAATCAACCCATACACATAACAAGATAGGATCCACGGATTTACGTCAACTAAACAAATCCGGGTAGGGTAGTCAAACTGATACTCGTCCAATACTTAGGACAATAGGCTTAGGTTAGGGTTTTGGATCTGTATGTTACCTCCCCTCTTTACCATTGAGATGAATATATGGGTACGCTCACTCCTACCAATTCAGGGAAGACAATGCCCTGTACCTACAAACCTGTCATCAAAATAAAACACATGTACATCCAATATAATATCACAAACAATGATAGGGATCGGTCGAACGTGTGTACTACAACAAACACGTCGCAAGTACATCAACATATAAGATAACCATACACATGCAAGTATGGGGTAAGTACATCATAATATGAAATCAACATATAATAATCATCATGATAATATCATCACATCTATCTAATCATATGATAAACCCATAACATCATAATCCAGAATCACCATCAAATGAAACAATAACAACTCACATGAAATGTAGCCTAAAAGAATTTGGTCCATCAACTAAAACAACTGCCTAAAAGAGTACGACATCAAATACTGAAAGAAAACTATGGGTGGGTACTACATCCACCCCTAGGATTAGGCTTACTCCTAGAATCCTGAAAAAAATAGGGATATATAACTCCCATAATTATGAAGCATCCTAATAAGTCACATAAGACTCAACGTGTAGATCCCATAGGACCCTTCCCTACTCTCTGATTCGAACTCTGAGGGTCATTCCCTACTACAGGAACCTGAAAACTAGCTACAGGTCCTCTACCTGCAGACTCACTCACAGGAGGATAACACACTAGAGGATGATGATCAAAGGCTGCATATACTCCATGAGACCTACTGACATTCCCAACTATAGGTTCAGAAGTCGCGAGTCTCTATTCTGAAAACTGAGAAGCACACTGTGGACAATTCACTGCAATATGCCCAAACTCCCCACATGTGAAACAAGCCCCTCTACTACCACCTCCTCTAATTTAAGGTGCACTAGACTGCTGAATACTGCCTCTACCGACACCCTCCTGCGTGCTCTACACAAGCTGACTAAACTGATTGCGTTTGGCGCGCAGACCACGACAAGAATCCCTAGAGCGAGTACCACCACTCTGACTAGGTGGAGAAGACACCTTCTGCTGCAAATTCTCATTACCCATAAAGAAACTAGGGGTTCCTTGAAGTTCCTAGCTCCTCGAGACTGATTACCTCTAACCCCAGAACCAGATGCACCACCTGTAGGAGCACCCAACTGACCACCATGACGACCTCCATGACCTAAGGTCAAGTTAGCCTCTGCAAGAGTGGCTTTAATAACCATAGCTCATAGGGTTGTAGGCTCAATGAGCTTTACTTCCCCCATGATGTGAGCATTAAGCCCTCGCACAAAGTGTTGTATCATAAGTGCAGAGTCCTGACTTTATCCTGCATGCCATTTGAGCTTGTAAAATTGACACTCATATTGATCAACGGTCAAAGTCAGCTGCCTCAAGTTATGGAACTCATCAGCCCTCTGTTGTCTCCACTGATCAGAAAGGAATCTCTCTCTAAAGTGCTCAAGGAAGTGCTCCCATGTAACCGTGTCCATCTAAAGACCCAACTTATCCTCCTTGATCTTCCACCATATAGCTGCAAAGTGTGATAGCTGCATTATAGCATACCTCACTTTAGTATTTCTACTAAAGGGGTGCATAGAAAAGATCCTATCTAAGGATATGAGTCAAGTCTCAGCCTCCATACCACATCCCTGCCCATCGAAAGGAATAGGCTTCCCTCTCATCAAGTCCCTCATGTGGTTTGTTGCCACCACGTCAGGGTCCACTGTAATGGTCCTCCTACGAGTGCTCCTAGACCTCTCCCTCTATCTCTCCCCTCTATGAGAGTGATGGGATGCATCCTGCTCTACTTTGACTCTCTCAGGACCAAGACAATTCAGGATAGCCTGAAGTATCTATCTAGTGTCAAGTCCCCCAGACTCATTCTGACTCTCCCTTCTTTGATCATCTCTATTCTGATGTTGACTACTCTCTTGCCTGACACTCGTGGAGGGGCTAGTCTACCTACCTCTCCCAAGGGAACTGGACCCACCTCTGCGATGGCCCCTAGCGGCTCTTGTTTCAAGCGTGATTCCTTAAACAAACATAGATAGATACAAAACTCACCACATAGCTCGAATCATAAACTAAAGAATAAAAATAATGATAAAGCAATAGTCTAAAAACAATAGTGTTGTATGTCTATGTTTTAGTTTTAAGTTCAAGCTAGACACATCCTAATGAGCATACCATTCCCAGAGTTCCCAGTGTAGAAACTAGGGCTCTGATACCAAATGTAACGCCCCGCCATAGAACCCAAGAGAGAATAATCTAAAACATGATACAAAGTTTGTTGAATAATTTTTTTTCTAAAGTTTACATAAAGAGTCATACATTAATGCGGAAACAAATACCATTTATACACATGTCATACACTCACATAGATTACAAGACTCAAGGGTTCCATGATGTTGAATTACGTAAAGTAAAAAACAACTAACAATATAACAAAAGATTCCATTTGAATAGATATAACAATTACAACTCACAAAACCATAGTTACAAACCTCATGGATAACCATGAAACCACCATAAACCCACATCCACTGCACATGTCGCAGGGTATGTGGTAATCACTCTAATCTACATAATATACAATATCCAGATTAGGTATCACATGCGATACACTAATACAATATTTTCAATAATGGAAGGTAAGTACATAGTCAATAATGAAGGAATACAAATAGCTCATCTGTAAAGAACCATCAAGCAATTGGAACAAAGACGTCGAATCTCAATGGGTAAAGAATCACTACCACCCATCCATGTGGAACCACAAAGGTCCACCCCACCGTGCTGAGGAGATAACAACGGACCCCACTCAAATATCCAAAACCAATAAGGAGGTAACCACTAAGCTAGGGATCCCGATAGCTCTCTAATCCAGGTGCACTATACATCATGAAAGGTAAGACTCACTAAGTCCAGAGGCAACTGACATCCGTAGGAAATCTAGACTGTGTAAAGTAAGGTGTCATCATGTACGTCTAACCCTTAAATTTTGTCCTAGAAATCCTAATGGATCCCAACACTCAAGTGACCATACATGGCCATCAATGACCTCTCAAACTGACAAGGCCACTAACTATGCCAGAACCCATGTCTTGCAAGGGGGAAAGCATCATCTCATCCTCCATCTCAGTCTTTACTAGCACTCAAGCACGGGTGAGGAAAAACACATCTTATTAGTTCATTTTACAATCTCTCAATTATACATTAAGTTATCACTTATTAAATTTACTTACAATAAGTAATCCCAGTAGTCACTTATAGACACAAAACTTATTGCAAGCCACCCCCTACTACACATCTAGGTAACCTACCCTAGGCTCACAGATCCTACATAGATCCAGCATAGGTCAAAACCCCAAGTTTACCTAATCCAGTATCCCACATAACAGGAACGGTCACAAAGAGGTACACAATTGGATAATATAATCAAAGGGTCTACATGGTCAGTTTAGGGTAATTACATGAAGCATACATGCCACATCATAAATAGAAATGTAAAACACCCCTAGCCTCTGTATACATACTAGGCAATCTAAAAACCTCCAGATACCCATAACGTGAAAAATAACCAATCAGGGAAGCAACATTGCTTACCCTATGCAGAAAACATCATTAATCCATCATACATAAACTCAAGGTGATATAATCAGTTCACAATAGTAGTACAATATTTGTCTGAAATATTATGAATAAATTAATCACAATTTGATTATATGTTCCTTCCTTATTAGTTATAAAACTATGGCCATTTCCCTATAGTATTTATCAATGAAAGAGCGACTAAATTACACCAATTTAAAGCAATAACTCGCTAATGGAATTAAATGAGTTAAAATAACCCCTAGAATAGTCCTCTTCCAAAAATACAATTTTTACTAATTTTAAAACACCCTCACAAAGTTAAAATTCAAATAATACTATATAAACTAAATTTAAATAGTACCAATTACTCTAACCTTAAACAAACAAAATTAAATTTAGCTATTAATTAATTTAAACACTTAAATAATAATAATTGAATTGTATATAAAAAAAGAAAACAACTTTAATTATTTAAATGAATTATATTTAACACAATCTAAAATTAACTAAAAAGAAAATTTAAATTTTAAATAAAAACAAAAAATTAAAATTTTACAAAAAAATTAAATTAAATTTACAAAGGGGAGGGGGAGCGGGCCCCCCCAAACCCCCACGACACACATGCCGATCCCACATGGGAGTTGCTGCCTAAGCAACTTAGCTACTCCTTGGGGTGGTCGTGCTGCCTACGGCAGCGCGGGTCCTCCCTTGGGGAAGCCTTGCTGCGGTAGGCTTGGCGTGGCCGACCGGTGTACTACCGACATGGGAAACCGCGCGGGGTGGTGGGCCAACACACCCCCCAAAAGAACTTTGCCAAATTTTTTTTTTTTATAAATTTTTCTTTAACAAAGCAACTTTCATTTTTTTCTTTTAAGGTATTTTATTTTTTTTTTACCCAATTTCTGAAAACGGAAATAAATTTAGGGAATGACTTTTTTTTTGTCTTTTTCTCAATTTTGTCTTCACCTGGGCTTATTTATTTTTACTGGTGAATTTTTTTAAAGGACTGTCATTTTCCAGAGAACATAGTTTTTCTCAAATAATTAATTTTTTTGAAAGAGAATATATTCCTATTCAACAATTTATTTTTCCACTATAGTCTATACTATAGGTAGTTTAATTTTGTCAATTTATAGGTCTTCCCATGCACATTTTCCCTCCGAATTTTGGCAGCATAACATTACTATGCCAAGTGTATATTTTTTCTTGAAAACATAGACCTAAGGTTTTCTAAAACACCCATTTAAGAAAAAAAACATAAATACACCTATTTAAGAAATGCAAATAATCCAAAGCACGTAAAAAACACAAAATTCACAAATTGAAATTACTAAGGGGTTTTTATCAAACCCTACCTCAAATCCACCAAAAATTGACAAAGGAGCTTATTGGGAAAATGGAGAATCTTGAAGCCTCTGAATCCAATTTCGAATGCAAATCCAAAACCACGAAGCCTCTCAAGCCAAGATCTCCACAAAATCTCAAGCCTCCAAGCACACACAAATTCACAAAATAGCAAAACACAAGAACACACAAAAATGCTCTCCAAAATTCTTCTCCCAAAAATGCCTTCACCAATAACCTGTTATCCCAAATGAGAGGAGAATTCTCCTAAAGAAAATCAACTTCCCCCAATCATGCAAACCCTAATGAAAACACACCAGTTAACCCCTAAAAGGACTCAACTCAAAATTGAAAGTAAATAATAATTATTAATTAAAAATATCTATTAAATAGATTAAATATTTAAAGCACACTTATCCATGCAATTAAATATTTAATTATTTAATAATGCATAAAGGTTAATATAATTCAAATTTTAATTTAAATATTCAATTATATTCTAATATTCAATAATTGCACTATATTAATTTCCCAATTAAACATAGGTATTTAATTAATTAAATACTCTATATTTAATAATTAATCTTAATAATAATCAATTTCACCAATACATGATAAATCACACAATATCACAACACTCAACTGAAATCATCCAAAATCAACCCATACACATAACAAGATATGATCCACGATTTTACGTCAACTAGACGAATCCGGGCAGGGTAGACAAACTGATACTCGTCCAATACTTAGGACAATATGCTTAGGTTAGGGTTTTGGATATGTATGTTACCATTGAGATGAATATATGGGTACGCTCACTCCTACCAATTCAGGGAAGACGATGCCCTGTACCTGCAAACCTATCATCAAAAGAACACGCATGTACATCCAATATAATATCACAAACAATGATAAGGATCGGTCGAACGTGTGGATCTCGCAAATCAAGTAACTACGTCTCCATCCTCTACAACAACAAACACATCACAAGTACACCAACATATAAGATAACCATACACATGCAGTATGGGGTAAGTACATCGTAATCTGAAATCAACATATAATAATCATCATGATAATATCATCACATCTATCTATGCATATGATAAATCCATAACATCATAATCCACAATCACCATCGAATGAAACAATAACAACTCACATGAAATGTAGCCTAAAAGAATTTAGTCCATCAACTGAAATAACTGCCTAAAAGTGTACGACATCAAATACTGAAAGCAAACTATGGGTGGGTACTACAGGTGTCATCATATACATTTAACCCTTAAGTCTTATCCTGGTAGTCTCTCAGGACCCCAACACTTAAGTGATCATATACGGTATTAATGACTTCTCAACCAGACGAAGCCATTAACTATGCCAGAACCATACCTCACAGGGCGAAAAACATCATCTCATCCTCCATCTTAGCCTATACAAGCGCTCAAACATGGGTGAGGTATCATATCTTATTAATTCATTTAAAACCCCTCAATTATGTATAATGTTATTCTTAGTCACTAGATTTTGCAACCTATTCAAGCTCTCATAGTCTTGATAATCTAGTACAACATGGGAATCACTTCTAGGTTGTGGGACCTTTGCTAACTGAAGTGAAGCCTCTGGGTTCTAGGTCGATTCCTCTTGGATAATCACCTAATCTTCTCTTTTAACATGAAAATAAACTTGGAGGGAAAAGGGATAGAAGGAATGCTTGAAAGGAAAACAACTGATAAGCAAATTATCCTACTAGGTGATACACCGAAGGTAACATGAACCATAATATAATGACCAAACTAGCATGAAGATTCTCAGATCTAATATAACACAATCTTTCTGAATAGGCTTGCATAAGTATTTCACAGAGAGGCCTGGAATGGAAAGAGGCTATTCAAGGAAAGAGAAGATTTCACAAACAATATCTTTTCCAAGAAAGTAGACACAAACTGTGACCTGCAAGCAAACATTCACTCCAACAAATAGGCACAGGAATGAGACAAAGTAACTAGGGATGAACAAAATCCATAGGATTACCTAAATCAGATCATACACAATAGTACACAAAGATGCTAAAAGAAAGGAAGGCTCGGGAACTCTAAGATTTCTCTAATAAAAGAACTGTATTACATCCAATAAGAGAAGTACAAACAAGGAAAAGCTTGAGGGCAGAGAAAATGCCACAGAAAGCTCATACAGAATCTGGAATTCAATGAAAGATTACAACAAGTTGAAAACCTAAGGGAAGAGAAGATGCCACTGAAATTCTTACACCAGCTGGAAAACTCTGAGCTCTAAAAACTCTCAAAACTACTTATATACATGCTCCTCTAGCATATAGGCTCAGGAGTCATTCTGATTCTCAAAAATTAGGGTTACAATAGATCTGCATAAAGAATTTAGAAACCCTAAGACTATTAATTTTGCTCATTAATGCATTCAAAAATATCTTAGAAGATCATATATATCTTTGAAAGTCACTCCCATCATCATAAATGCGATTAGAGAAGTCAGGTCAACCCATCTCTCTGTCTACAACCTTGAAAAATCATGCCACCGCCATGAACTGTGAGAATAAGATCTTTTGAATATTTGAATATTTAAAAAAAATTAATGGTCACAGGTGGCATGGGTACTTGCAACAACGACTGAGAAAATATCTTGATCTCCTGTTTAAAACATGTCCGTCGATCTCCTTTTCTTTATCTTTACCCTGTATTTGAAATCAGATCTGATTTAGCCACGTGGCACTCTACCACGCACTCACAACATTAACCAGGCATTAAAAAGTTTGTTTGCAAGTGAGTGACAAAGCTTCTTCCTTTTATCTAGTCGCTTACTCGCAACACTTTTTTCCTTTTATGTTCAACTTGTGCGAATTAGCGAAGACTAGTTGCTGCTTGAATTTTCTCTTTATCACACACTCGCACAACCTTTTAACTTGATCTTTTGTCCTCACGAGTGAGTGACAACCCCTTCTAAGAACATATCACTAGCTGCATCGCTCACTCACAGTCCAAAATCTGCTAACTGCTAAGCCTTGGTGAGTGAGCGACGACATACAACTTTCTTTGCTCGCGCACTCGCACAACTTTCATTATCAAATGCTAAACATGAGCGAGTGAGTGATGGAGCACAACTCCTTCAGTCGCACACTCGCGAGCTTGAAGACTTGAAGTGAAACTTCATGGTGAGTGAGCGATGACATCCATTTCCTTTACTCACATGCTCACATAACTTAAAGGCTTGAAGTGAAATTTCATGGCGAGTGAGCGATGGCAACAATTTCCTTTAATCGCACACTCGCGAGCTGGAAGGTAACTGTAGACACCCAAAATTGACCAGGTGTCTTAGTATTATCAAAATCTGTAAATCTTAGCAAATCTCATTAAAATGCTTCAAATGCTTTAAAATGGATCAAAATCATTTCAAATGGACATTTATCAATCAAAGTGGACAAAATCAATTTAAATCAAAGGATTAATTAATAATGATATCAAATGATCAAATATCAAGCTTAAAAGGATTAATCAAATTATGCAATTAATTTTAATTAATTAATTGTATAGTTTAAATCAAAAATCAAAATGAACCTATTCCTTACATGGCTAAATTAATTAAATTATTGAATTAATTAAAATCCTAATATATTTTCAAAACAAATAAAGGAGCCAATGAGAATTGAGAACACACTTGCACATGGATCACTCCAATTTTGCATTTCAACCTCTCATTTATCCTTTAAAATCTCATCCACTCATCTTGTCCTACCCTTTGAGGACAATGTTTAAATGGTCCCCATATTTGAAACCATTTGAGAGATCAAACTCAACCAAGGATTAACCCATGATCAATTCACTCTACCCCCTACCCTTGGGATTTTACTATAAATATAAGTCATTTTCAAGCATAAGGATAATCCTAGAAAATTCAAATGCAAAGCTTCCTCATTATAGGCAATTTCATAGCACTTTGAGCAATATTGAGAGAATTTCATATCAAATTGAGAGATCATATCATTTCATGAAAGCATTTGAATTCATTTTGTATCAAACTGAGAGAATTGAGAGCTAGATTAGGCATTTTATCATCAATTTCTCATTCTAGGAAGGTCACTAGTAGAGATTAAGGCTAAGAGCTCTACTTGCAAAGCCTAGTTAGAGAACCATGAGATGTTATGGATTTTAAATAAAATTCTTTAGATTAATCTTCTTATTTCTTTCCATAGAATTGTAGTTAATTGTCTTAATTTTATGAAGGTGTATTAACTCACACACAAATGGCACCCACCGTGGGGCTTTAGGCCTCATTTTCAGTGTTTTATCAAGTTTTGTGTGTTTTTGGCTTCACTTTTATGTCTATTTTGCAAAAAATAGGTAAAATGACGTGTATGAGAAATCTAATGACGTCTGTGAACATTGAAATGACACATGCAAATTTTACTATATTTCTGTCTTAATTTCTTTCACCGCATATGAGATAAAGTGTGATGCATAAGCCTGTAAAGTGTCGCCTATGAGCTACAAAGTGCCACCTGTGAATTGTCAACTGTCATGTGTGATCTATATTGTGACACATTTTAAACATTTTGTATCGCCTGTGAAATTTAATTTACCGCCTATGCATTTTTAAATACCTCGTGTTAAAGTTTCAATTTCGCTTTAAAAGTTTTAAATGTTGCTTACTAATAGATAAATGCCGCGGATTAGCTGTTAAATGCCGCCTAATGCTTTCTGTTTTATTTTGCTGTCAAATCATTAAATTCTGATTTTAATTCTCTGTCTGTGTTTTTCCTGCAGATGAGCAAGCACGAGAAGGTACATAAACTAGAACTTCGAGTTACAAGGCCTAGCAAAAAGGTAAGAGCACAAACTAAACATGCTAAGCAAATTCATGCTTCCAATATTTTAGAAAATTTAAAGGAAGAAGAACATTTGTATGATCATTATATGAAAGTATTTTTTGCATACAAAAAGAAATTCCCTACTCTTTAAATTGATTTCTTATTTTTGAGTTCTTTAAGCTTGATTTTTCAAAATTTGATCAAAAAGAACTTAGGAGCATGTTGTCAAGTTTATTTTCAAGATTTTCTTCACTTTGTTGGTTGTGTTGACTAACTTGTTGGAGGAGTTGGAGTGGGAATGATCGCCACTAGGTGAGTAAAAAAAAAGAAAAATCAATAAAAAATGTGCCTAGCCTTTGCTAGCTTTGAAACAAGGTATTCTACTTAACAAGCTTGCATTGATCAAATTGTGGCAAATTATTTGAATCTAGTATAATTAGGGACACTCTATTATTCTCCATTCAAATGAATCATTAGGTATATGCTCTCAACTTTTTGAAGTTGATCAAAAATCCAAAAGTGTCAAGTTTGGGTGGTAGAAAGAAAGGGGGGATAATTGAACCAAACACTTCATTTTTAAGAACCTCCTTGTCAAGGGGTTGAAAAAGAACAAAAAGTGCTTGAAGTATTTGGAACAAAGAAAGACAATAGGGATATGCTCTTAACTCTTTGAGTGAATCAAACTCCCAAACTTGTTGGAGTAAGTTCATTTTCTGCTTTCCATAAATGCTAGATTAAATAGAACTTTAGAGGGCTTGCCTCCCAAGAATTCCTTTATGAAAGTGGTGAGAGGGAACGACCCAAAGTGGGAGACAATCACTTTAGCCACAATATCATCTAACCCACTATAAACAAATGCACTTTACCTTAATAAAAAAGTGACTAAGTTGTGTGCAAGTCATCCTCACTTCCTCGAGTAATCCTTCAGGATTGTGCAAAATCATACTTTTGTGCGTGTGGGAAGCCCGCAAGGGGGTAAAGGAACTTGACATGATTTAGAATAGAGGTGTCATTAAAACCTAGTTAAAATAGTAAGCCTACCTTTTAGAGCCATTGCTAAAAGCCACATTTGTTTGACTCTAGGTAGATTTCTTGGAAGACTTTCTTGTGATATACTTGTGAAAACGACTGAGAACATACACTTTTAGTGTTGTTTTAGGTACATGATGCAAATTTGATGTGTGTGTTGAGTTTGTATTTCATTTTCAAGCAAGAATCTTCTCTAACATATCTGATCAAAGACCTTAAAATTTTAAAACCTAAAAAAATTGAAAATTCAACTTTGATCGGTAAAGTGTTGCGTACGATCATTTAAACGACGCCTACAAATAGCTCTGTGATGTGTAAACAACTAAAATGATGCCTGTCATCTGCCAAAAACCACGTAAGTCACTAAAAAGTGCCACTTGGAAACAATTCAATAACGCCTATCAACAGGCAAACACCGCGTACTAATTACAGAGTGCCACGTAAAAGAATTCCAGTCAACGCGTGCTAACATTAAAGTGACGCTTACATAACAGAAAGTGACACCCAAAAACAAAGAAGGGAAAACAATGGATATTTCCTGAAGGTTTGAAAATAAGATACTTGCATTTTTGGATACCCTTTTGGACATTTTACCTCTATGTACTTTCAACTTGATCATAATCCTCCATTTTTGGACATTTCACAAAATCATCCAAGGATTGATCATTTAAGTGAAGACAAAAGCCTAAGATCTTTATACAATTTATGTTCATGTCAGCTTTTACTCAATCTCATTATATCAATTGTACCCTGCAACCTGACAGATCCTATCTAAGGCAAGAGTGTCCTTTTCCGAGTGATAACTTTACTTCTTCAAGACCCTTACAAGAACCTATAAAGGAGATGAAGCCAACAATGTCTTTTCCATTTGGCAACATGGACCTCAATCAAATCAATCATGTTAACAAAGATATGAAAAACAATGGAGGAGGAAATATTGATCCTAACAATCAACGGTCAAACAACAATAACATGGGAGGAGGAAACATTGACCCTAACAACCAAGGGTTAAACAAAAATAATCTTGGAGGAGTAAATCTTGACCCTAACAACCAAGGGTTAAACAATAATAATAATAACAATGGGGGGAAAATTGACCCTAATGATGAATAAGCAACCGATGAAAAGGTTAATTAAGAAATGCAAAGTCCTTTCTTCATGAAGCTCATGGAAAAAGTGTTGGAAAAAGATGAAGAAAAATACTTCTTAGACCTAGCACAAATGGGTCTCAAACTTCCCCATGACTATGATGTCAATCACCTCAAACAAAAAGAAGCTGAGGCTAATCCTATTGATATCATGAACAAACAATTCAAACTCTTCCAAATGCAATTTGACATGATGAAACAAAGCGGGGTTCCTAAACCCTTTTCTATCGAAGCTTTGTGTCCTTTTCTATTTGATAAATCATTAATTATGGTTCCATTCCCAACTAATGCTATCTTTCCTAAATTCGACAAGTATGAAGGAATAAATGATCCTCAAGATCACTTAAGGGAAATTTGCGCATTGAGCCTAGAGTTCATGCATGATACGACTTACCTCATGAGGTTATTTCCTAGAAGTTTAGGAGGCATGTCCATGGAGTGGTTTTTGAAGTTACCCTCCGACATCCGAACCTTCAAAGAGTTGGCCTCCAAATTTGTGACTCATTATTCCTACAATATCAAACATGAGGTTACGATGATAAATTTATGTAATACCAAGCAATGAGAGGGAGAAGGATTCCTACTTTTCTTACAATGATGGAGAGCGGTATTTGCTAGATACCCTCGAAGTGTACCTAAAAAAGAGAAGATGGATATCTTTATTAATAGCTTGAATAATGAGATGAATTACTAGTTAAGATTACAATGTCCTAGTTCTTTCCAAGACCTAATTGAGAATGGGGTTACCATGGAAGAGGTATTGGTAAAAAGTGGAGAACTTAAGCTTTATAAAAACAATAACAACAATACCTCCAATAACAACCAGAATAGAAATCATCCTAACAACAACCAGTTTTGGATGAGGAATACCAATAAAGGAGTGGTGAATGATGGAGTTGCAGAGGATAAAAATTTGAAGGCCACCCCTTTCAATCTTACCAAAGGATTTGCTCAAGCTAATAATGTGACCCAAGAACCCAAAGTACCTTTCAACAACAACAATAACAATAATAACTTTGGGAACAATAAAGGGGCTAACAAGCCTAAGCCTTTCTTTACACCAACTCATAAAATAACATTCACACCTTTAGGTGAACCCCTAGAGAAGGCATTAAGAACCCTCATTGCTAATAAGCTTATTGAATTACCTAGAGCTCAACCATATGAACCACAAATCAAACCTACATGGTGGAGTGAGTCTAGTCATTGTGAATACCATAGAAATTGAGGACATAAGACAAATGATTGCATGTGTTTGAGACACATAGTTCAAGACCTAATTGACAATGGTGTGATAAAGGTAGAATGCCCTTAAAACAATGAAGATCACATGACCTTTAAGACTCCTTTCTACAAACATGAAAAAGGTGAATCGTCCAACTCAAACAATGGAGGGAACAATGGCAACAATTCGAGAGGCAACAACAATGTAAAATTTTCCCATACCTATGAAAATACTATTAATGCCCTATCCGGACATGATAGTACTATCAATGTTGTGGTAATCAAAGAATAACCTATTTAAGAGTCCTTTAATGTTGTAACTAAGGGGAAATCAGCAAGAGTTACCCTACAAGGAAGTGACCCTAAAGCCTTTGGTCTTACTTCAACAACTACTTTGGCCAAGCCAACATCTTCTTCAATAAGGCCTTATAGTTTGGTGGATCAATTGCATAAAACTCCAACACAAATCTCTATTTTGGAATTGTTGAAACTATCTCCTAATCACAAAGAAATATTGGAAAAAGCCCTAGTGGAAACCAATGTTCCTATAACCTTGGAAGAGGATAAGTTTCAAAATATGTTAGGACATCTCATAGCTCCTCATTTCATTTCATTCTTCGAACAAGATGACATGTCTATTACCCACCCTCAAAATTTTCCCTTGCATATAGAAGTGTTCATCCAAAGGCATAGGGTTAAAAGAGTTCTCATTGATGGGGGAGCCGGTCTCAATATTTGTACATTAAACCTTGTCAAATATTTAGGGATATCTGAATCATCTATTGACCCTAATAATAAAATCACCATTAAGGCTTACGATGAGGAAGAAAGGTCTTCAAAAGGAATGATTGTTTTACCTATCCAAGTGGGACCTATCAAAAAAGATACCATATGTCAAGTTCTTGACATGAAATTAACTTATAATATCCTATTGGGAAGACCTTGGATTCATGAGATGCAAGCGGTACCTTCTACTTATCACCAATACATAAAATTTCCACATAGAGGTGAGGAGATCACAATTGGAGGAGATTCTAATCCCTTCCAATATTTCAACACATTGAAGCCAAGTCATGAATTATTTATTCCTCATAATAGGAAAGGATTCATCCCTAATGATACTATTGAAGAACCCAAAAAGGAAAGTTTGAAGTTGACATCAAATGCTACTTCCATCTCAAACCCTAATCAAACTAACTCAACTACAAAAACTAAGGGAAAGGAAAAGATGAGTTATGAGGGTCAAAATTCACATGATAATTCAATTAAGACTTCTACATTGAAGATGGAAACTTTTAAACCTACCAAGGAAGAAGGAGAACAAGCTAAGAAGGATCAATATCAAAAGATGAGTGAATTGATGCACACCTTTGAAAAACAATGTAAAATCAACTCCAAGGGAGTGGGGGAATATTTTGTTTCCCTATTTGATTTACCGACCTCTCCTAGGACACATGGGAAGCCATCAAGTGCTCATCCCCCTCATAAATACAATGCTCATTTTGTAAGAGAGAGTGATAAATATTCTTTAGAGAAGGAGGATAATGAAGTACTACAATGGCTTTATAAAGAAGAGGACGCTTCAAATCATTCTATGGAAAGGGTACAACACATCAACATTCAAACTGATCAATATGGGAAAGGGTATCAAATCATGCAAAAAATGGGATATAAGGGAAGAGGACCCTTAGGAGTTTGAAATAGAGG
>MU224788.1:130084-145967 GCA_018584345.1 Thuja plicata | reverse complement strand
GAATAAAGAAGGAGATCCTAGGTTTCCCTCTTAAAAATGTGTTTTGAAATGAATGTAAATGTGTGATAGATTTAGAATGATTAAGGATTTGAATTGTAATGGATAGGAGAAATGTACTAACCTTAAAGAATTATAGATCAAAGAATGCTATTTTCTGGGGTCTATACTCAGTTTTTGGAAAATCCAAAGTATGATCCGGAAAGGAAACACAGAGATGAAAAAACCTAGAAATATTTTTCCATTTCAATGTCATCTTATGAAAAAGGTCGACCTTGACCCATAAATGTCAACCCTGACCCAATAATGTTGACCTTGACCTGCACAGGTCTGACAGAGAATCTGTTCACGGATCCCGATAGTTCGCTGAAAAGGGTATCCAGATCTGGTCTCAAATCTTCAATCCTAAACCTGTACCTACAATAAAAAGATGTTTGTTTGTTGGGGGGGAGGGGTTTCCTTAGTCAAACCCTGATTTAGGAATTAAACTTGAAATCAATAATTGAAATAAGAATGCTAGCAAGTAGTAGAATTGAATCTAACAATGAAGTTATGATATTGAAATAGATATGCAATTGTAATTCAAATGTAAGCAAGTATGTAAATATGAAAGCATGGACTTTAGAAACCATAAACCTCCATGATTGTATGCTTGAAATCCACCTTGAAGAGAGGATGAATGATTCTTGAGGATGCACAAAGGATCTTGAAGGAAGATCACACCATCATGATGGCTAGATCTAGGGCTTGAATGATAAATCTTGAATGCTTGAACCAAATCCCTTCAAAGGCTTGAGATCTTGAATCCTTGATCTTCAATGGAGAACTTGAGTGCTTGAGAAGAATAATTGAACACCTTGAAAGCTTGGAAATATGTAGAACAATGGATGCTTGAACAAAATCTTGGTTAGATCTTTTTGCACTTGGAAGACTTAGAGAAAATGAGAGAGAAAGGCTTCCTTTTATATGAAACTAGGGCATAATCTTCTAAGGAGGCCGACATAGGAGAGTTAAATTCCAATTAGACCCATGCCCCTAGAAGAGGACCTATATTGAATATGAATATAATTTAAGATTTACTGCTTCAGAACCCCAAAACAGCCGACCCGGAAGCGGGAAATGAATTTTGGATGACTTCTGACAACTGACAAATTTCCAAATTTGAAAGGGGGACCCAGGTCAAGGTCGAGGTCAACCCTGACCTAGGTCAAGGTTGAGGTCGACCCTGACCTAGGTCAAGGTTGAGGTCAATCTTGATCCAGGGGGTCAGAACCCCTGGAAAAAGTGCCAGGTGGGATAGAAGGTGCCCAGAGAGGCCTAATCAGGGTCCTAAACAGGCACAAAAGCAAAAGATGATGCTGAAAGGAGGGGAAAGTATGATGGTGGTCAAAAAAATCCCCTAAGGAGGGATAAACACTCTTAAAATGGAAGTGCTTCCATTTTAAGATGATACAGGTTAGAACAATTCAAAGTGAGACTCAATGCAAAGAAGTGTGCTTTTGGGGTACAATCCGACAAACTCTTAGGTTACATTGTTTCTGCAAAAGGCATTGAAGTAGATCCCGAGAAAGCACAAGAAATAATGGACATGAAAATTCCTAAGAATATTATCCAAATGAGGTCTCTTCAAGAAAGACTTCAATCTATAAGGAGGTTCATCTCCCAATTGGCGGAAAAATGTCATTCATTCACAAGGTTGCTACATAAAGACACTATTTTTACATGGGATGAAGAGTGCGACAAAGATTTCACATTGTTAAAAACACACTCGATGAATGCACCCATATTAATGTCACCTATTAAAGGAAAACCTTTGTTACTTTACATATCAGCAATAGAGAAATCTTTAGGGGTCTTATTGGCACAAGAAGACAATGAAGGAAAAGAAAGAGCCATTTACTACTCGAGTAGAACATTGATAAAGTATGAATTGAACTATAGCTTCATGGAAAGGGATTTCCTAGCTATGGTGTTTGCCTCTCAAAAGCTTAGACATTACATGTTGATGCATAAAGTGAAGTTAATTTCCAAGATTGATCCTTTGAAGTATCTACTTAGTAAAACATCCCTAATAGGAAGAATTGCAAAGTGGGTGATGGTACTTAGTGAGTTTGACATTGAGTACATGGATAGGATAGAAATCAAGGGACAAGTACTTGCTGATCAGGTGGCCAAACATCCTTTAGAGTCTACACATCCAATTAAAATGGAATTTCCTGATTCAGAGATTGTTAATGTGGAAGAAAAGACATTGACTCTATATTTTGATGGATCCTATGCTCAAAGTGGTTCAGGGGAAAGAATTATTTTGATAACACCTCAAGGTTGCACAATTCCAAAATCTCACAAACTATTGTTTCCTTGCACAAATAATATTGATGAATATGAAGCTTTGGTCATAGGTCTCAAAATGGCTTTGGAATGGGATGTCACAGAATTACAAGTTTATGGAGGCTCTCAATTAGTCATCAACCAAATTAATGATGCATACAATACCAAAGATGAAAAACTAATGCCATATAAAAGGATGGTGGATGATTGGAAAACATATTTTTCTTTGATTACCTTTGATCAAATTCCAAGAGACAAAAATAGAGCAGCCGATACAATGGCTACTTTAGCTTCATTACTCCAAATTCCTGATTAGAATGCGAGGTACGAATTCTTGGTGGAAGAGTTGGCAAAATTGACATTTGACTTACCTGATACCCAAATAATTGCCCTTCTTAATGGACATGACTCACCTTGGTATGGACCAATTTATACTTATCTTAAAAACCAAACCTTACCTTTGGACCAAACCCAAGCCCAAAAATGACATTTCATAAGGCAATCGGCTCGTTATACCATCCTATCTGACACACTGTATCGTAAGGGTCTTGATGGAACGCTCCTTTGATGTATAGAGGAAGAGGAATCTAGGTTAGATTTAAGAGATGTCCACAAGGGGATTTGTGGGTCACATTCTAGTGGATTAAATTTAGCAAAGAAAATCCTTCGCATGGGGTATTTTTGGAAAACATTAGAAAAAGATGCTTATCAATTTGTGAAAGTTTGTGGTAAATGCCAATATCACGATGACGTGATTCATGCACCTGCACAAGAATTACATCCTTTTGTCACACCATGGCCATTTTATCAATGGGGTTTTGACTTAATTGGCATGATTTCCCCACCATCTTCTAATGGACATAAATATATCCTCACAGTGACATAATATTTCACTAAGTGGGTAGAGGCCGTTCCTTTGACAAATGCCAAAGAGAAGAAGATTTCCATGTTTATCCTTAATCACATTATTTTTCGATATGGTATTCCTCATTCCATCATTACAAACAATGGAAAATAATTCAAGAACAAAGATGTGGATGAACTTTGTGAAACATTTCATATTATTCATCATTCTTCCTCCATTTACTATCCTCAAGGTAATGGAAAAGTCGAGGCTACAAACAAGAACATCCTCAAAATATTGAAAAGATCGGTTGATAAGTCAGGAAGAGATTGGCATATTCAGATAAACCCAACATTGTGGGCCTATAGAACTAGCATCTGTACACCAACAAGAGCTACACCATTTTCCTTGGTTCTACCCTTAGAAGTTGAGATACCATCCCTAAGAGTGTCACTACATGGATTAAACATGGATGAGGATTGTAGGGTTTCCTAACTTCAACAATTGGAATTGTTGGAGGAACATCAAACACAAGCATATGATCATTTGAAAGTGTATCAGAATAGAATTTCAAGAAACTACAACAAACACATCAAACCAAGAGCCTTTCAAGTGGGAGACTTAATGTTAAGAGAAAACCCTAAAAATGAGGCAGATAGGGAAAAGAAAGGAAAATGGGAATCAAATTGGCTTGGTCCTTTTGTAATTGTTTCTTGTTTTGGAACGGGAACATACAAACTAGCTGATTGTAAAGGGGATGAGTTGCAAGAGCCCATTAATAACATCCATTTAAAGAGGTTTCATACCTAATCAGATGAAAGTGAATCAGATGAAAGAGTATTAGATGAGAGTATCAGATGAGTTAACATCTTCTTTGTACATGAGAAAAAGTAAAAATCCAAAAAAGGAGAAAAAGATCAAAATACAAAAAAATCAGAAAGATAAAAAAGCCAAAAACAATGGAAAAGCAGAAAAATCAGGAAAAGGAGAAAATTGAGCATGAAGAAATAAAAAACATTGGAAAATAAAAAAAAATTTCTTGGTGAAAACCTAGCAAATAGGCGCCTTGATGATAAAAAAAATAAAAAATAAAAATAAAAAAAAATGAAAAAGAGGAAAGTGCCATGGTGAAAACCTAGCAATAGGAACCTTGGTAGCAAAAAAGCAAAAAAGAGCATTAATCCCAAAGGTGAAAACCTAGAAATAGGCACCTTTTGTCCCTTAGGTATTTCCTAGTCACATTTGTACATATTGCATTTCACCATCTCATTTTGTACATATCATCATTGCATCCGTCATTTGTGCATAGTCATAATAAAGACTTTTAGCTGCATTGTTGCATTCTAGGTTTCATTTGCCCTAAGTTTCACATTGATCACATTTATCACTTGGGGGCACACATCATGGATTTTGGTACCAAACGGATTTAAAAGTGCACCATCTTGGTCACATGACAGAAACAAATTTTCAGATTCAACGGAGAGATATTTTGGAACCTTTGATGGATATCATTGTTCACCCCTAAACAGTTTGATCTTACAACATGATCCTTGAGTTTCATTGACTTATTTTATCGGGATTAAAAATTTATAACACCCTAAATGATCAGAATGCTTGGAATTATTTTTGAAAATCTTGATACATTGCGATACACTTGAAAATTTTGATGAGTTTTTCATTGACATTTTCGAGTCATGTCTTTTTAGCTAATATATGATGTTTTGACTAGATTGGAGATGATGGAGACATGATATTTTCTTGGCTTTTGTGTGACTATTTTGAGGGAGATACTTTAACTTGTGTGAATTCGTCTAAGGACATGGTCATCAAAGAACCATCGAGGACATTCATATAGGAAGGAGGATTATCCTTTGTTTGTTTACTCAAAAGGATACCTTGGCTATTTAGATATTCAATATCTTAATACCATAATCCACTTGCAACATTGAATCTGTTGAAACCAGTATTCATACTCCCATAGTTGGTCATTCAACTAGTGAGGGTTGTACTAGGTTCCTAAAGAGGTTACCAACTAAGATGAAAGTCATATTCATATTCTTATGGTCGCAGTGACACCAGTAAGGATTGTATTGACTCATAGTTCCACAATGCTCAATGATGAAAATATATCTCTTTTGCAGTTCTTTCACAAAAAGCTAGTGACCTTTAGTTGCATTGCATTGCATATTCATGTTAGATTAATTGCATTATTTAGAGTAATTTTTCCAAGTACAAGGGGGTTCATCATTTTTGGGAGTTACATAAAATTCAATGGTTTCAAATCAATTATGTGAGATTATCTTTTGCATCCATTCATAGCATGAATCATTAATCATTATTTTTACATATCTTGCAAAAAACAAAAGAAAACATACATTAATCATTATTCATTTATCCTTCATCTTTTAGAATTGCATTTCATAAACTAAGTTGCATACATTAAAATCCAAAAAGATAGTTGCATTCATTTTACTATTGCACTGAGTATTTCAGCCATATCATTGCATTGCATAAACCATACATCAAAATAAAATCAAAACCATATAGAAATAGTTGCATAAACATCATTTCCATCCATATCTCTACATCATAATCTAAAACATTGCATCCAAAGCATAAATAACAAGAAGTGCATCATAGACATCATGTAGATATGCATATAAATAAAATCTCACATCCACATCAAATCAACATCCAAGGGAAATCAATCAAAGAATATCATAGATAAATGTCCATCATCAAATGGCTATAACAACTATGTATATCAAAGATACGTCGACAAAATGATCCATACATCAATCTTGATCAAAAATCCATATGATACATCAATGCAATATCTGGATATCAAGCTCATATCTATCTCATGACCCAGTTGGGGCACCTGATCCATCTCCAGCAACACCTGATCCATCCCATGACCCATCAAGACCCCTGTCACCTGCTCTATCCTGAGTGGAAGGTGGTGCCTAACTCGTGCTAGCACTCGTAGGTAACTGAGCCATCGTAGCCAAGAAATTTTGTAACATCATAGTCACCTGATCCAAGCTTCCAGTAACTATAGTCATCCCTACCTGTAAACCTCTCACATCCTGTACTAAGCCATCAATGACAGGAGGAACTGGAGGTGCCTGTCTCTACGGAGATGCTAGTTTCTGTGGATCCTGACCCTGTAAAGGAACCTAAAATAGAACCTGTCTAGCTTCCTATACCTGTCTAGCCCAAGCTATAGTTGGAATAGCCTAAACTTGTCTCTGCATCGGTACCTGTACCCACCTATGTCTAGGCTGTCTGAACCCAACACCTCGATCTCTCACGTGACCACCCCGCATTCGTGGTCCTGCAAATCTATGTACCCAAGGAGCCCTAGGTACTCTATGTACTATCTTCCTTTGTGATCTCCTACCACCATCGCCACCATCATCCCCATCTCCATCATCAGCAGATAACTCATCAACATCAGGAATAGGCTATGCCGAATCTGTGAATCTATGTCGAGAAAACCACTCTCGATACTTAGAGGACATCCCTACATCGGCCACATGCTCCATCATATCCCATTTGAAATGACATAGCTGCTCAATCTTTGCACATGCAAATTGATAATCCACCTGAGCTCCCCACATGGATCGCTCTACCTGTACTCTCGCATATAATGCCATACCCTGCAACATATCCTGCACATGACCGTACTGACGAAAAACTCTCCCAAAGTAGAATTTGTCTATACATAGTGGTGATCTACCAATCATCCACCAAGGGGAAAACATATATGGAAGCTCATCATCATCCTCTCTCAATCCCTTGTAGCACAAGTACAGTCTCCATACAACCTAATCAATATCGTCGATAGTCCAAAGCCATAACTTAACCTTTCCCAGACGATGCTAGACAATTATGCCATCATATAGAAATGCATAGGGATATCCTCGACCTCGCACCCGTGCTGATATAGGTCTGGTGATCAGGATATGCTCCCAGGTCCATAGTTGTAACAAAACTGCACCTACAGATATAGCTGCACTGTGCCTATACACAACCTCATGTAAATCATGATATAGCTGGGATAGCGCACAAGATCCCCAGTCTAATCTCTGAGGATACACAATCAAGTCCTCTAATATGTGGCCCCATCTGACTGAAAATCCATGACCTCTCTTATCTGGTAAGAGAAGTCCTCCAATCACTACTCCTAACAAAGCTGGAAAAGTAGGAAATGAAGCAAACTGTGCCCATGTAATGTTGTCATCACCAATAGTGGCATCTATGAACACCCATATACATGCGCTACCATCATAGACCTGATTGTAATAAAACCACTCTCCACGGGTAGGGATCCTCAACAATCTATAGACATCCTCTCGAGTGATGGTCATCTCACTGATGGGTAGATGGAAAGTATTATGGTCAGATTGGCAACACTCTACCATAAATATCAATAAACCTTAGTTCAATTAAAACCAAGGGAAATCAAGAAGAAATCCAAGCCCACATGTCTCAATTGTACGTCTCTCTAGAAGGGTTAGCTCATCAACCAGATAAAAGACCCAAGACGCTACATTCTGTACGTATAACTTACGGTAATGTGCCTACATTTTGCAAACAAGGTGAATTATATTAGTATCTTTCTATTGGTGGATCATTCTAAGTCAATCAAACATATTAAATCTATCTTTTCTCTTTTTGAGCGCATCAACCTATTGTTCTTGACCTCTAGATCTTGAGAAGGGATCAATTTGAAATATATTTTAATCAATCTGATTGAAATATCAAAAATTCACTGGTATGATTATTCTAATATCCTAAACACTAAGTAACATCATGGAATCACATCTTTTTATCTTGGCAATCAATCTGGTCATCTAGACGATCAATCGAAGACAACTTGTACTATCTCAAATCAGGTTTTCATCAAATATCATTGTACGCGTCACTTGATTAAGTAGAAGTGTCATTTCATGCTATGCATCATTGAAAACATTATACATGTCATTTAAAGTTTTAGAGGCATTGCTTTATAGCATACATGACATTTGCAAGCCTTATGCGACATTCAAACTATGCTATGTGTCATTTAAATCTTAATTTTGCAAAAGGGTTTCCTACGCGTCATTACAAATATGGGGTTCACATTTTAACCTAATTCCTAAGCGGTGTTTAACACTTCCTACACATTATTTAACTATGCAGACATGACATATCCCTATCCTACGCATCATTTAAAAGCTCCTAAATGACATTTTGCTATGTATACTCTAAAAAGCATAAAAAATGACAATAAATGCTATCGAAAAGAGTAATAAATGCACCAAGAAGGTTCAAATCACTCACCGGAGGTCTGTAGTCAGGAGTTCTTTGATACTGGTGTCCTCTCTTGAATCGATGCTCTCGGATAGGGACCACCATTGCTCTCAATCACAACAGAATCAGAGCAAAATCTCAATATTCAAAAGTGAAAATGAATAGTAAATTTGGGTTTTTCAACCTATTTAAGCTATTCTGACCTAATTTTTGAGAGATTTTTACCCCCTGTGACCTACATCTACATTTTTAGCACACTGGGGCATATTGTGATCTTATCATCATTCTTCTTAAGGTTTTTCAGAAATGAAATCCTTTGGATATACTTTTTTACATCAATAGCATCCTATTGGCATCGGGACATCAAAATGTTTTCATTTCTGAGGGGGCATATAGCATCAGATTATCAAATCAGGATTCCGCATCACATTTTATATCAAATCTGGGGCATTAAAATTTCAAAATTTTATCAGAGGGGCATTCTGCATCAAATCAAATCAGAGTCGCAAATCAGGATTTCAAATCAAAGTTGTAAATTAGGTTTTTATCATCAAATCAGATCAGTGCATCGAATCAATCAGGGTTTCAAATCAGGTTTTTATCATCAAATCAGATCAGGTTATCAATCAATCAATCAGTATTAAATCAGTGATTAGGACATGCATTTTTCTTTGAATTAATGCGCTTTGCACATCAATTCAAAGAGGGGCATTTGTAGACACCCAAAATTGACCAAGTGTCTTAGTATTATAAAAATCTGTAAATCTCAGCAAATCTCATCAAAATGCTTGAAAATGGATCAAAATCATTTCAAATGGAAATTTATCATTCAAAGTGGACAAAATCAATTTAAATCAAAGGATTAATTAATAATGATATCAAATGATCAAATATCAAGCCTAAAAGGATTAATCAAATTATGCAATTGATTTTAATCAATTAATTGTATAGTTTAAATCAAAAATCAAAATGAACCTATTCCTTACATGGCTAAATTAATTAAATTATTGAATTAATTAAAATCCTAATATCTTTTCAACACAAATAAAGGACCCAATGAGAATTGAGAGCACACTTGCACATGGATCACTCCAATTTTGCATCTCAACCTCTCATTTATCCTTTTAAATCTCATCCAGTCATCTTGTCCCACCCTTTGAGGACAATATTTAAATGGTCCCCTTATTTGAAACCATTTGAGAGATCAAACTCAACCAAGGATTAACCCATGGTCAATTCACTCTACCCCCTACCCTTGGGATTTTACTATAAATACAAGCCATTTTCAAGCATAAGGATAATCCTAGAAAATTTGAATGCAAAGCATCCTTATTATAGGCAATTTCATAGCACTTTGAGCAATAGTGAGAGCATTTCATATCAAATTGAGAGATCATATCATTTTATGAGAGCATTTGAATTCATTTTGTATCAAATTGAGAGAATTGACAGCTAGATTAGGTATTTTATCATCAATTTCTTATTCTAGGAAGGTCACTAGTAGAGATTAAGGCTGAGAGCTTTACTTGAAAAGCCTAGTTAGAGAACCATGAGATGTTATGGATTTTAAATACAATTCTTTAGATTAAATTGCTTATTTCTTTCCATAGAATTGTAGTTAATTGTCCTAATTTCATGAAGGTGTATTAACTCACACACAGTAATATTATGCAAAATCATCCTGAATGCATGACCACATGATAATCCATTCACTCGTTCACTCGCAAAGCTAAATGACTTTATAACAAATGTTGTGTGATTGCATGACTATTCATTATAAATTCAGCGTGACTAAGTGTAAAAGGTGATCGCTAGACAACTTAAAAACATGTGCATAACATGAACCTTAAGTGGTGAAAAAGGTAATGAAAGATTAGAACAACCACCAAGGAACCTAGGGTTTGGGGTATTTTCATAGGGTTTCTTTGCATATGAAGGGTTTACAACCAAACCTAGAAAATGCAGAGAGCCAGATTAAGACCAAGAACAAGTGTAAGAGCATACAAGCTGGGCTCTACCCTTATGGGAGCCTCATTTTTCTCCACTTGTAGCCATAATTGTCATGTAATGGGAAATTTTGGGTAACAATTATCACTTGATTAATAAACTTACAATAAGTGATCATGGAAGCCACTTATGGGCCCCGACACATTATTGCAAGCCACCCCCTACTACACAACTAGATAACCTACCCTAGGTTCACCGATCACACATACTAAATCAAAGAGGGTACATAAACAGACAAACCCAAAATCTAGTTCCTCTCAATATCAGGAACAATCAACATAACATAACTCAGAGTAACACAATCATCAAATGAACCAAGTTTAAGGTTGAGTACATAGATCAAATCGGAACCAAAATTAGGACACGACACTGAATACACATCCTAAAACCTATGGTCTTTCCTAGGGTCAATCCAAATCTCAAACCCATAAACATAATGCAAAACAAGTTCGTAATCAAGCATATAACACTCACATAACATCAAACAGAGAGTTCATAATGAATCCTGACGCAGATTTGAAACATACTAACATAAGAAATTCCAAAATTAAATTAAGCAATGATTTCCAGATTAATCCACTAAGTTATATCCATAATCAAAATTCAATAATGTATAAGCAAATTTAACTAAATAATTACTAATTCTGAAAAATAATATATAATTAAATTATGGAAAATAATAGGGTTATATTTAAATACAAAATTCAGATATTTAAATATATAAATTCTAATAGTATCCAAGTCAAAATTACTTCATAAAAATAATTTAAAAAATATTTAATATCCTAGAAAAATAGATTAAGTAATATATAATTCTGGAATAATAATTAAAATATATATAATTCTGGAAAAATAAGAGGATTACCTTTAAATTTAAATTCCAGTTATTTAAATAAATAAGCTTCCTAATGATGTCAAGTAACAATTACTCTTACAAAATAAATCAACATTCATACTATAATCTGGAAAATAAATAATTTATAACAGACTGTAAAAAAAATACAAAATTAAATTATTTATCAAGAATACATAAATACTTAAATTAATATGTAATAACTAACATTTAATAGTAAAAAAACTAATATTAAAAATTCTATTAACAACTATTTTAAAAAGTTTTCAATTGGCCTGCGAGTGTGCGACACAGTTTAGATCATGGCTTAAATAACGTTGTCGTTCACTCACTGTGTAAGTTAGCCTGTAGCTTTGTGGTTCGCGAGTGCGCGATGGTTGATTAAGTTGCGAATGCGTAATTAATATGAATTTAGGGATTAATTTTATCACTCACTCTTGACGAATGTAGGGATAGGGTCTTAATCCTGTAGAGTTTAAAATAAAATCAATGAATAACTATAACAAGAATTTTTAAACTGCAGAATGAAACCCTAAAACTCTAATCTTTAGTAGAATCCCAATGTCTCATCAAATAGACATGGGACTTAAGAAAAAGACTCAACAAATTTAAATTCCCAAATTGAGCTCAAAGGATGAAAATTGGTAATTCTACCTGGATTATAAAAAAAAAACTGACCTCCCGTAAGTTTGTTAGTAAATATCCTTGTAGACTAATTGAAATCCATGAGGCATGAAATAAGATAGGGATCTAGTTTAATTTTATATTGATTAATTCAGGATTACTTCCAGGCTCTCTATTAAAGACATTAGTTATGATCCTCAAACTCTTATGATAAAACCATGTCAAACCTGTTGGAGATTTACTTATGGCAGCTAGTTGATTGTATGTTTGTCATTGATGACAACATATAATATACAACAATGTTCTATATGTACTTATCAAAATGATGCTATTAAGCCTTGCGTGGTTATATTCATGTTTTAGACATGCTTTGGATGCTTTGTTCATACACGCAGACTCAGATATGAAGTTTCAATTGAGCTGTGCAATTCTTTTAGTGGCAATTATAGTTTCTGGAGTTTATCCGTACAGAGCCGATGTATTAGCATTGGTTCTTGAGTTTTGCCTATCTTCAGGATACGCATGTTTATATTCATGATTAGTTATGAGTTAACCATGTGTGGTTAAGATTCATTTTCATGTTTAATCTGGATCGTGCTGTTTGAGATAATTTGGTGGAGCCGACTTAGTGAAGCATCGCGTATGTTTAGTTCATGTTGCACGATCTTAATCTTGATTGCGTGCTTAGTTAAGCCGACAAGGAAGTTGGTGAAGTATTTCCCTCAGTCATCATGACCTTATACTTTGAGGAAGATACTTACAGTAGTTCATTTGTCATAACAAGCCGTTCTAAGCTTCCACATCACCGAATCGGTCAACTGTTCGATGATAATCAGCTGCAATCTCATAAGAAGCTATTCTGAGCTTCCACATCACTGAATTGATCAACCGTTCGATGATGATGAGTTGTAATCTCATAACAAGCTATTCTGAGCTTCCACATCACCAAATCGATCAACCGTTTGATGACAATGAGTTGTAATCTCATAACAAGCTGTTCTGAGCTTCAACATTGCCAAATCGATCAACCGTTTGATGACAATGAATTGTAATCTCATAACAAGCCATTCTGAGCTTCCACATCGCCGAATCGGTCAACCATTCGATGATAATCAGTTGCAATCTCATAACAAGCTGTTCTAAGCTTCCACATCGCCGAATCGATCAACCGTTCGATGATGATGAGTTATAATCTCATAACAAGCTATTCTAAGCTTCCACATCACCAAATCGATCAAACATTCGATGACAATGAGTTTTAATCTCATAACAAGCCATTCTGAGCTTCCACATCGCCGAATCGGTCAACCGTTCGATGATAATCAGCTGCAATCTCATAACAAGCTGTTCTGAGCTTCCACATCGCTGAATTGATCAACCGTTCGATGATGATGAGTTATAATCTCATAAAAAGCTATTTTGAGCTTCCACATCACCGAATCGATCAACCGTTCAATGAAAATCAGTTGTAATCTCATAACAAGCTGTTCTGAGCTTCCACATTGCCGAATCAATCAACCATTCGATGACAATGAGTTATAATCTCATAACAAGCCATTCTGAGCTTCCACATCGCCAAATCGGTCAACCATTCGATGATAATCAGCTGCAATCTCATAACAAGCTGTTCTAAGCTTCCACATCGCTGAATCGATCAACCGTTTGATGATAATGAGTTGTAATCTCATAACAAGCTGTTCTGAGCTTCCACATCGTCGAAACGATTCACCATTCAATGATAATGAGTTGTAATCTCATAACAAGCTATTCTGAGCTTCCACATTGCCGAATCAATCAACCGTTCGATGATAATGAGTTATAATCTCATAACAAGCTGTTCTGAGCTTCCACATCGCCGAATCGATCAACCGTTCGCTGATAATCAGCTGCAATCTCATAACAAGCTGTTCTAAGCTTCCACATCACTGAATTGATCAACTGTTTGATGATGATGAGTTGTAATCTCATAACAAGCTGTTCTGAGCTTCCACATCGCCAAATCGATCAACCGTTCGATGATAATGAGTTGTAATCTCATAACAAACTGTTCTGAGCTTCCACATCACCGAATTGATCAACCGTTTGATGACAATGAGTTGTAATCTCATAACAAGCCATTCTGAGCTTCCACATCGCCAAATTGGTCAACCATTCGATGATAATCAACTACAATCTCATAACAAGATGTTATGAGCTTCCACATCGCCGAATCGATCAACCGTTCAATGATGATGAGTTGTAATCTCATAACAAGCTGTTCTAAGCTTCCACATTGCCGAATCGATAAACCGTTCGATGAAAATGAGTTGTAATCTCATAACAAGCTGTTCTGAGCTTCCACATCACCGAATTGATCAATCGTTTGATGACAATGAGTTGTAATCTCATAACAAGCCATTCTGAGCTTCCACATCGCCGAATCAGTCAATCGTTTGATGATAATTAGCTGCAATCTCATAACAAGCTGTTCTGAGCTTCCACATCGCCGAATCGATCAATCGTTTAATGATGATGAGTTGTAATCTCATAACAAGCTGTTCTGAGCTTCCACATCGCCGATTCGATCAACCGTTCGATGACAATAAGTTGTAATCTCATAATAAGCTATTCTGAGCTTCCACATCACCGAATCGATCAACCATTTGATGACAATGAGTTGTAATCTCATGACAAGCTGTTCTGAGCTTCCACATCGCCGAATTGGTCAACCGTTCGATGATAATCAGCTGCAATCTCATAACAAACTGTTCTGAGCTTCCACATCGCTGAATTGATCAACCGTTCGATGATGATAAGTTGTAATCTCATAACAAGTTGTTTTGACCTTCCACATCGTCGAATCGATCAACCGTTCGATGACAATGAGTTGTAATCTCATAACAAGCTATTTTGAGCTTCAACATCGCCGAATCGATCAACCGTTCGATCACAATGAGTTGTAATCTCATAACAAGCTGTTCTGAGCTTCCACATCACCGAATCGGTCAACCGTTTGATGATAATCAGCTGCAATCTCATAACAAGCTATTCTGAGCTTCCACATTGCCGAATCAATCAACCGTTTGATGATGATGAGTTATAATCTCATAACAAGCTGTTCTGAGCTTCCACATCGCCTAATCGATCAACCGTTCGATGACAATGAGTTGTAATCTCATAACAAGCTATTCTGAGCTTCCACATCACCGAATTGATCAGCTGTTTGATGATAATGAGTTGTAATCTCATAACAAGCCGTTCTGAGCTTCCACATCGTCCAATCGGTCAACCGTTCGATGATAATCAGCTGCAATTTCATAACAAGCTATTATGAGGTTCCACATCGCTGAATCGATCAACCGTTCGATGATGATGAGTTGTAATCTCATAACAAGCTGTTTTGAGCTTCCACATCACCGAATCAATCAACCGTTTGATCAAGATGAGTTGTAATCTCATAACAAGCTGTTCTAAGCTTCCACATCACCGAATCGATCAACCGTTCGATGACAATGAGTTGTAATCTCATAACAAGCCGTTCTGAGCTTCCACATCGCCAAATCGATCAACCGTTTGATGATAATCAACTCTAATCTCATAACAAGCTGTTCTGAGGTTCCACATCACCGAATCAATCAACCGTTCGATGATGATGAGTTGTAATCTCATAACAAGCTATTCTGAGCTTCCACATGGCCGAATCGATCAACCTTTCAATGACAATGAGTTGTAATCTCATAACAAGCTATTTTGAGCTTTCACATTGCCGAATCAATCAATCGTTCGATGACAATGAGTTATAATCTCATAACAAGCCATTCTCAGCTTCCACATCGCCGAATCGATCAACCGTTTGATGATAATCAGCTGCAATCTCATAACAAGCTGTTCTGAGCTTCCACATCGCCGAATCGATCAACCGTTTGATGATGATGAGTTGTAATCTCATA
>MU224788.1:87656-101149 GCA_018584345.1 Thuja plicata | reverse complement strand
TCTCATAACAAGCTATTCTGAGCTTCCACATCGCCGAATCGATCAACCGTTCGATGATAATGAGTTGTAATCTCATAACAAGCTATTCTGAGCTTCCACATCGCTGAATCGATCAACTGTTCGATGAGAATGAGTTGTAATCTCATAACAAGCTATTCTGAGCTTCCACATCGCCAAATCGATCAACCGTTCGATGACAATGAGTTGTAATCTCACAACAAGGCATTTTGAGATTCTACATCACTGAATCGATCAACCGTTCGATGATAATCAGCTGCAATCTCATAACAAGCTGTTCTGAGCTTCTACATCATTGAATCAATCAACCGTTCGATGATGATGAGTTGTAATCTCATAAGAAGCTGTTCTGAGCTTCCACATCGCCGAATTGATCAATCGTTTGATGACAATGAGTTGTAATCTCATAATAAGCTGTTCTGAGCTTCCACATCGCTAAATCAATCAATCGTTCGATGACAATGAGTTGTAATCTCATAACAAGCCCTTTTGAGCTTCCACAGCGCCAAATCGATCAACCGTTTGATGATAATCAGCTGCAATCTCATAACAAGCTGTTCTCAGCTTCCACATCGCCGAATTGATCAACCGTTCGATGAAAATGAGTTGTAATCTCATAACAACCTATTCAGAGCTTCCACATCACCCAATCGATCAACCGTTCGATGACAATGAGTTGTAATCTCATAACAAGCCATTCTGAGCTTCCACATCGCTGAATCAATCAATTGTTCGATGATAATCAACTGTAATCTCATAACAAGCTATTTTGAGCTTCCACATCACTGAATCGATCAACCGTTCGATGATGATGAGTTGTAATCTCATAACAAGCTATTCTGAGCTTCCACATCGCCGAATCGATCAACCGTTCGATGATAATGAGTTGTAATCTCATAACAAGCCGTTCTGAGCTTCCACATCGCCGAATCGATCAACCGTTCGATGATAATCAGCTGCAATCTCAAAATAAGCTATTCTAAGCTTCCACATCGCTGAATCAATGAACCGTTTGATGATGATGAGTTGTAATCTCATAACAAGCTATTTTGAGCTTCCACATCACCGAATTGATCAACCGTTCGATGATAATGAGGTGTAATCTCATAACAAGCTATTCTGAGCTTCGACATCACCGAATCGATCAACCGTTCAATGACAATGAGTTATAATCTCATAACAAGCTATTCTGAGCTTCCACATCACCGAATTGGTCAACCGTTCGATGATAATCAGCTGCAATCTCATAACACACTGTTCTGAGCTTCCACATCGCTGAATCGATCAACCGTTCGATGATGATGAAGTGTAATCTCATAACAAGCTGTTCTGAGCTTCCATATTGCCGAATTGATCAACCGTTTGATGACAATGAGTTGTAATCTCATAACAAGCATTTCTTAGCTTCCACATCACCTAATCGATCAACCGTTCGATGATAATGAGTTGTAATCTCATAACAAGCCATTCTAAGCTTCCACATCACCAAATCAGTCAACCGTTCGATGATAATCAGCTACAATCTCATAACAAGCTGTTCTAAGCTTCCACATCGCCGAATCGATCAACCGTTCGATGATGATGAGTTGTAATCTTATAACAAGCTATTTAGAGCTTCCACATCGCCGAATCGATCAACCGTTCGATGACAATGAGTTTTAAGCTCATAACAATCCGTTCTGAGCTTCCACATCGCTGAATCAGTCAACCATTCGAGGATAATCAGCTGCAATCTCATAACAAGCTGTTCTGAGCTACCACATTGCCGAATCAATCAACTGTTCGATGATGATGAGTTGTAATCTCATAACAAGCTTTTCTGAGCTTCCACATCGCCGAATTGATCAACCGTTCAATGATAATGAGTTGTAATCTCATAACAAGCTATTCTGAGCTTCCACATCGCTGAATCGATCAACCGTTTGATAATAATGAGTTGTAATCTCATAACAAGCCATTCTGAGCTTCCACATCGCCGAATTGGTCAACCGTTCGATCATAATCATCTGCAATCTCATAGCAAGCTGTTCTGAGCTTCCACATCGCTGAATCGATCAACAATTCGATGATAATGAGTTGTAATCTCATAACAAGCTATTCTAAGCTTCCACATCGCCAAATCGATCAACCGTTCGATGATAATGAGTTGTAATCTCATAACAAGCTGTTCTGAGCTTCCACATCGCTGAACTGATCAACCGTTCGATGACAATGAGTTGTAATCTCATAACAAGCCATTCTGAGTTTCCACATCGCCGAATCGATCAACCGTTCGATAATAATCAGCTACAATCTCATAACAAGCTGTTTTAAGCTTCCACATCACTGAATCAATCAACCGTTCAATGATGATGAGTTGTAATCTCATAACAAGGTCTTCTGAGCTTCCACATCACCGAATCGATCAACCGTTTGATGACAATAAGTTGTAATCTCATAACAAGCTATTTTGAGCTTCCACATCGCCGAATCGGTCAATCGTTTGATGATAATCAGCTGAAATCTCATAATAAGCTATTCTGAGCTTCCACATCGCTGAATTGATCAACCATATGATGATGATGAGTTGTAATCTCATAATAAGCTATTCTGAGCTTCCACATCGTCGAATTGATCAACCGTTTAATGACAATGAGTTGTAATCTCATAACAAGCTATTTTGAGCTTCTACATCGCTGAATCGATCAACCGTTTGATGACAATAAGTTGTAATCTCATAACATGCCATTCTGAGCTTCCACATCGCCAAATCGGTCAACTGTTTGATGATAATCAACTGTAATCTCATAACAAGCTGTTCTGAGCTTCCACATCACCGAAACGATCAACCCTCTGATGATGATGAGTTGTAATCTCATAACAAGCTGTTCTAAGCTTCCACATTGCTGAATCGATCAACCGTTCGATGACAATGAGTTGTAATCTCATAACAAGCTGTTCTGAGCTTCCACATCACCAAATCAATCAACCGTTCAATGATAATGAGTTGTAATCTCATAACAAGCCATTCTGAGCTTCCACATCGCCGAATCGATCAACCGTTCGATGATAATCAGCTGCAATCTCATAACAAGCTGTTCTGAGCTTCCACATCACCGAATCGATCAACCGTTCGATGATGATGAGTTGTAATCTCATAACAAGCTGTTCTGAGCTTCCACATTGCCGATTCGATCAACCATTCGATGAAAATGAGTTGTAATCTTATAAAAATCTGTTCTGAGCTTCCACATCACTGAATCGATCAACCGTTTGATGACAATGAGTTGTAATCTCATAACAAGCCGTTCTGAGCTTCTCCATTATCGAATCGGTCAACCGTTCGATGATAATCAGCTGCAATCTCATAACAAGTTGTCCTGAGCTTCCACATCGCTGAATTGATCAACCGTTTGATGATGATGAGTTGTAATCTCATAACAGGCTATTCTAAGCTTCCACATCGCCGAATTGCTCAACCATTCAATGATAATGAGTTGTAATCTCATAACAAGTTGTTCTGAGCTTCCACATCACCGAATCGATCAACCGTTCGATGACAATGAGTTGTAATCTAATAACAAGCTGTTCTCAGCTTCCACATCACTGAATCGATCAACCGTTCGATGACAATGAGTTCTAATCTCATAACAAGCCATTTTGAGCTTCCACATCACCGAATCGGTCAACCGTTCGATGATAATCAGCTGCAATCTCATAACAGGCTATTCTGAGCTTCCACATCGCCGAATTTCTCAACCATTCGATGATAATGAGTTGTAATCTCATAACAAGTTATTTCGAGCTTCCACATCACCGAATCGATCAACCGTTCGATGACAATGAGTTGTAATCTAATAACAAGCTGTTCTCAGCTTCCACATCACTGAATCAATCAACCGTTCGATGACAATGAGTTCTAATCTCATAACAAGCCATTTTGAGCTTCCACATCACCGAATCGGTCAACCGTTCGATGATAATCAGCTGCAATCTCATAACAAGCTGTTCTGAGGTTCCACATCACTGAATCGATCAACCGTTCGATTACGATGAGTTGTAATCTCATAACAAGCTGTTCTGAGCTTCGACATCGCCGAATCGATCAACCATTCGATGACAATGAGTTGTAATCTCATAACAAGCTCTTCTGAGCTTCCACATCGCCAAATCGATCAACCGTTCAATGAAAATGAGTTGTAATCTCATAGCAAGCCATTATGAGCTTCCACATCGCCGAATCGATCAACCGTTCGATGATAATCAGCTGCAATATCATAAAAAGCTATTCTGAGCTTCCACATCACCGAATCGATCAACCATTCGATGATGATGAGTTGTAATCCCATAACAAGCTGTTCTGAGCTTCCACATCGCCGAATCGATCAACCGTTCGATGACAATAAGTTGTAATCTCATAACAAGTTGTTCTGAGCTTCCACATCACTAAATCGATCAACCGTTCAATGACAATGAGTTGTAATCTTATAACAAGCCATTCTGAGCTTCCACAACGCTGAATCGATCAACCGTTCGATGATAATCAGCTGTAATCTCATAACAAGCCGTTCTGAGCTTCCACATCGCCGAATCAATCAATAGTTCGATGATAATCAGCTGCAATCTCATAACAAGCTGTTCTGAGCTTCCACATTGCCGAATCGATCAACCGTTTGATTATGATGAGTTGTAATCTCATAACAAGCTGTTCTAAGCTTCCACATCACTGAATCGATGAACCGTACGATGACAATGAGTTGTAATCTCATAACAAGCTGTTCTGAGCTTCCACATCACCGAATCGATCAACCGTTTGATGACAATGAGTTGTAATCTCATAACAAGGCATTCTGAGCTTCCACATCACCGAATCGGTCAACCGTTCGATGATAATCAGCTATAATCTCATAACAAGCTATTCTGAGCTTCCACACCGCCGAGTCGATCAACCGTTCGATGATGATGAGTTGTAATCTCATAACAAGCTATTCTGAGCTTCCACATCGCCGAATCGATCAACCGTTTGATGACAATGAGTTGTAATCTCATAACAAGCTGTTCTTAGCTTCGACATCGTCGAATCGATCAACTGTTTGATGACAATGAGTTGTAACCTCATAATAAGTCATTCTGAGTTTCCACATCACCGAATCAGTCAACTGTTCGATGATAATCAGCTGCAATCTCATAACAAGCTGTTCTGAGCTTCCACATTGCCGAATCGATCAACCGTTTGATTATGATGAGTTGTAATCTCATAACAAGCTGTTCTGAGCTTCCACATCACTGAATCGATGAACCGTACGATGACAATGAGTTGTAATCTCATAACAAGCTGTTCTGAGCTTCCACATCACCAAATCGATCAACCATTCGAAGACAATGAGTTGTAATCTCATAACAAGCTGTTCTGAGCTTCCACATCGTCGAATCGATCAACCGTTTGATGATAATAAGTTGTAATCTCATAGCAAGTCATTCTTAGCTTCCACATCGCTGAATCGGTCAACCATTCGATGATAATCAGCTGTAATCTCATAACAAGCTATTTTCAGCTTCCACATCGCTGAATTGATCAACCGTTTGATGACAATGAGTTGTAATCTCATAACAAGCCATTCTGAGCTTCCACATCGCTGAATCGATCAACCGTTAGATGATTATCAAGTGCAATCTCATAATAAGATGTTGTGAGCTTCCACATCACCGAATTGATAAACCGTTTGATGAGAATGAGTTGTAATCTCATAACAAGCTGTTCTGAGCTTCCACTTTGCCGAATCCATCAACCGTTCAATGATAATCACCTGCAATCTCATAACAAGCTTTTCTGAGCTTCCACATCACCGAATCGATCAACCGTTTGATGATGATGTGTTGTAATCTCATAACAAGCTGTTCTGAGCTTCCACATCGCCGAATCGATCAACCGTCCGATGATAATGAGTTGTAATCTCATAACAAGTTGTTCTGAGCTTGCACATCGCCAAATCAATCAACCATTTGATGATAATGAGTTGTAATCTCATAACAAGCCATTCTGAGCTTCCACATTGCCGACTCAGTCAACCGTTCGATGATAATCTGCTGTAATCTCATAAATGGCTGTTCTGAGCTTCCACATCACCGAATCGATCAACCGTTCAATGATAATGAGTTGTAATCTCATACTAAGCCATTTTGAGCTTCCACATCGCCAAATCGATCAACCATTCGATGATAATCAGCTATAATCTCATAACAAGCTGTTCTGAGCTTCCACATCACTAAATCGATCAACCGTTCAATGATGATGAGTTGTAATCTCATAACAAGTTGTTCTAAGCTTCCACATCACCGAATCGATTAATCGTTTGATGACAATGAGTTGTAATCTCATAACAAGCTGTTCTGAGCTTCCACATTTCCAAATCGATCAACCGTTTGATGATAATGAGTTATAATCTCATAACAAGCTATTCTAAGCTTCCACATCACCGAATCGGTCAACTGTTCGATGATAATCAGCTATAATCTCATAACAAGCTATTCTGAGGTTCCACATCGATGAATCGATCAATCATTTGATGATGATGAGTTGTAATATGATAACAAGCTGTTCTGAGCTTCCACATCGCTGAATCGATCAACCGTTCAATGATAATGAGTTGTAATCTCATAACAAGCTATTCTGAACTTCCACATCGCCGAATCGATCAACCGTTCGATGACAATGAGTTGTAATCTCATAACAAGCTATTCTGAGCTTCCACATTGCCAAATCGGTCAACCGTTCGATGATAATCAACTACAATCTCATAACATGTTGTTCTGAGCTTCCACATCACTGAATCGATTAATCATTCGATGATGATGAGTTGTAATCTCATAACAAGCTGTTCTGAGCTTCCACATCGTTGAATCGATCAACCGTTCGATGACAATGAGTTGTAATCTCATAACAAGTTATTCTGAGCATTCACATCACCGAATCGATCAACCGTTCGATGACAATGAGTTGTAATCTCTTAACAAGCCGTTTTGAGCTTCGACATTGTCGAATCGGTCAACCATTCGATGATAATCAGCTACAATCTCATAACAAGCTATTCTGAGCTTCCACATCGCCAAATCGATCAACCGTTCAATGATGATGAGTTGTAATCTCATAACAAGCTGTTCTGAGCTTCCACATCGCCAAATCAATCAACCGTTCGATGACAATGAGTTGTAATCTCATAACAAGCTGTTCTGAGCTTCCACATCGCTGAATCGATCAACCGTTCGATGATAATGAGTTGTAATCTCATAACAAGCCATTTTGAGCTTCCACATCGCCAAATCGGTCAACCGTTTGATGATAATCAACTACAATCTCATAACAAGCTATTCTGAGCTTTCACATTACTGAATCGATCAACCGTTCGATGATGATGAGTTGTAATCTCATAACAAGCTATTCTGAGCTTCCACCTCACCGAATCGATCAACCGTTCGATGACAATGAGTTGTAATCTCATAACAAGCTTTTCTGAGCTTCCACCTCGATGAATCAATCAACCGTTTGATGACAATGAGTTGTAATCTCATAAAAAGCCGTTCTGAGCTTCCACATCGCTGAATCGGTCAACCGTTCGATGATAATCAGCTGCAATATCATAACAAGCTGTTTTGAGCGACCACATCGCCGAATCGATCAACCATTCGATAATGATGAGTTGTAATCTCATAATAAGCTATTCTGAGCTTCCACATCACCGAATCGATCAACCGTTTGATGATAATGAGTTGTAATCTCATAACAAGCTATTTTGAGCTTCCACATCAACGAATCGATCAACCGTTTGATGACAATGAGTTATAATCTCATAATAAGTTGTTCTGAGCTTCCACATCACCGAATCAATCAACCGTTCGATGATGATGAGTTGTAATCTCATAACAAGCTGTTATGAGCTTCCACATCACCGAATCGATCAACCATTTGATGACAATGAGTTGTAATCTCATAACAAGTTGTTCTGAGCTTCCACATCACTGAATCGATCAACCGTTTGATGATAATGAGTTGTAATCTCATAACAAGCTATTCTGAGCTTCCACATCGCCGAATCGATCAACCGTTTGATGATGATGAGTTGTAATCTCATAACAAGCTGTTCTAAGCTTCCACATCATCAAATCGATCAACTGTTTGATGATAATGAGTTGTAATCTCATAACAAGCTATTTTGAGCTTCCACATCACCGAATCGATCAACTGTTCGATGACAATGAGTTGTAATCTCATACCAAGCCGTTCTGAGCTTCCACATCGCTGAATCGGTCAACCGTTCGATGATAATCAACTTTAATCTCATAACAAGCTGTTCTGAGCTTCAACATCGCCGAATCAATCAACCGTTCAATGATGATGAGTTGTAATCTCATAACAAGTTGTTTCTAAGCTTCCACATCGCCGAATCGATCAACCGTTCGATGACAATGAGTTGTAATCTCATAAAAAGCTGTTCTGAGCTTCCACAACGCCGAATCAATCAACTGTTCGATGACAATGAGTTGTAATCTCATTAAAAGCCGTTCTAAGCTTCCACATCACCGAATCGGTCAATCGTTCGATGATAATCAGCTGTAATCTCATAACAAGCTGTTCTGAGCTTCCACATCACCGAATCGATCAATCGTTTGATGATGATGAGTTGTAATCTCATAATAAGCTGTTCTAAGCTTCCACATCTCTGAATCGATCAACCCTTCGATAATAATGAGTTGTAATCTCATAACAAGCTATTCTGAGCTTCCACATCGCCGAATCGATCAACCGTTTGATGATAATGAGTTGTAATCTCAAAACAAGCTATTTTGAGTTTCCACATCACCAAATCGATCAACCATTTGATGATAATCAGTTACAATCTCATAACAAGCTTTTCTGAGCTTTCATATCACCGAATCGATCAACCGTTCGATGATGATGAGTTGTAATCTCATAACAAGTTGTTCTGACCTTCCACATCACCGAATCGATCAACCGTTCGATGACAATTAGTTGTAATCTCATAACAAGCTGTTCTAAGCTTCCACATTTCCGAATCGATCAACCGTTCGGTGATAATGAGTTGTAATCTCATAACAAGCCATTCTGAGCTTCCACATTACCGAATCGATCAACCATTCGATGATAATCAACTGCAATCTCATAACAAGCTGTTCTGAGCTTCCACATCACTGAATCGATCAACCGTTTGATGATGATGAGTTGTAATCTCATAACAAGCTGTTCTGAGCTTCCACATCACCAAATATATCAACCGTTCAATGACAATGAGTTGTAATCTCATAACAAGCTATTTTGAGCTTCCACATCGCCGAATTGATCAACCGTCTGATGATAATGAGTTGTAATCTCATAACAAGCCATTCTGAGCTTCCACATCGCTGAATCGGTCAATCCGTGGATGATAATCAGCTGCAATCTCATAACACGTTGTTCTGAGCTTCCACATCGCCAAATCGATCAACCGTTCGATGATGATGAGTTGTAATCTCATAACAAGCTGTTCTGAGCTTCCACATCGTCGAATCAATCAACCGTTCGATGATAATGAGTTGTAATCTCATAACAAGTTGTTCTGAGCTTCCACATCGCTGAATCGATCCACCGTTCGATGACAATGAGTTGTAATCTCATAAAAAACCATTCTGAGCTTCCACATCGCCAAATCGGTCAACCGTTCGATGATAATCAGCTGCAATTTCACAACAAGCTGTTCTGAGCTTCCACATCACCGAATCGATCAACCGTTCGATGATGATGAGTTCTAATCTCATAACAAGCTATTTTGAGCTTCCACATTGCCAAATTGATCAACCATTCGATGATGATGAGTTGTAAGCTCATAACAAGCTGTTCTAAGCTTCCACATCGCCGAATCAATCAACCGTTCGATGATAATTAGTTGTAATCTCATAACAAGCTATTCTAAGCTTCTACATCGCCGAATCGATCAACCGTTCGATGACAATGAGTTCTAATCTCATAACAAGCCATTCTGAGCTTCCACATTGCCGAATCGATCAACTGTTCGATGATAATCAGCTGCAATCTCATAACAAGCTGTTCTGAGCTTCCACATCACTGAATCGATCAACCATTTAATGATGATGAGTTGTAATCTCATAACAATCTGTTCTGAGCTTCCACATACCGAATCGATCAACCGTTCGATGACAATGAGTTGTAATCTCATAACAAGCTATTTTGAGCTTCCACATCGCCGAATTGATCAACCGTATGATGACAATGAGTTGTAATCTCATAACAAGTTGTTCTAAGCTTCCACATCACCAAATCGATCAACCGTTCGATGCCAATGAGTTGTAATGTCATAACAAGACGTTCTAAGCTTCCACATCACCGAATTGGTCAACCGTTCGATGATAATCATCTGCAATTTCATAACAAAATGTTCTGAGCTTCCACATCACCGAATCGATCAACCATTCGATGATGATGAGTTCTAATCTCATAACAAGCTGTTCTGAGCTTCCACATTGCTGAATCGATCAACCGTTTGATGATGATGAGTTGTAAGCTCATAACAAGCTGTTCTGAGCTTCCACATCACCGAATCAATCAACCGTTTGATGATAATGAGTTGTAATCTCATAACAAGCTATCCTAAGCTTCCACATCATCGAATCGATCAACCGTTCGATGACAATGAGTTGTAATCTCATAATAAGCTATTCTGAGCTTCCACATCGCTGAATCGGTCAACCGTTCGATGATAATTAGCTGTAATCTTATAACAAGTTGTTCTGAGCTTCCACATCACCAAAACGATCAACTGTTCGATGATGATGAGTTGTAATCTCATAACAAGCTATTCTGAGCTTCTACATCACTGGATTGATCAACTGTTCAATGACAATGAGTTGTAATCTCATAACAAGTTGTTCTAAGCTTCCACATTGCCAAATCGATCAACCATTTGATGACAATGAGTTGTAATCTCATAACAAGCCATTCTGAGCTTCCACATCGCAGAATTGGTCAACCGTTCGATGATAATCAGCTGCAATCTCATAACAAGCTATTCTGAGCTTCCACATCACCGAATCGATCAACCGTTTGATGATAATGAGTTGTAATCTCATAACAAGCTATTCTGAGCTTCCACATCGCTGAATCGATCAACTGTTCGATGACAATGAGTTGTAATCTCATAACAAGCTGTTCTGAGCTTCCACATCGCCGAATCGATCAACCGTTCGATGAAAATGAGTTGTAATCTCATAACAAGCCGTTCTAAGCTTCTACATTGCCGATTCGATCAACTGTTCGATGATAATCAGCTACAATCTCATAACAAGCTGTTCTCAGCTTCCACATCACCGAATCAATCAACCATTCGATGATGATGAGTTGTAATCTCATAAACAGCTGTTCTGAGCTTCCGTATCGCTGAATTGATCAACCGTTTGATGACAATGAGTTGTAATCTCATAATAAGCTGTTCTAAGCTTCCACATCACTGAATCGATCAATCATTCGATGACAATGAGTTGTAATCTCATAACAAGCCCTTCTGAGCTTCCACATCACCAAATTGATCAACCGTTTGATGATAATCAGCTGCAATCTCATAACAAGCTGTTCTGAGCTTCCACATCGCCGAATCGATCAACCGTTCGATGATGATGAGTTGTAATCTCATAACAAGCTGTTCTGAGCTTGTACATCGCCGAATTGATCAACCGTTCGATGAAAATGAGTTGTAATCTTATAACAAGCTATTCTGAGCTTGCACATCACCCAATCGATCAACCGTTTGATGACAATGAGTTGTAATCTCATAACAAGCCATTCTAAGCTTCCACATCGCCGAATCAGTCAATTGTTTGATGATAATCAACTGCAATCTCATAACAAGCTATTTTGAGCTTCCACATCGCCGAATCAATCAACCATTCGATGATGATGAGTTGTAATCTCACAACAAGCTATTCTGAGCTTCCACATCTGTGAATTGATCAACCGTTCGATGACAATGAGTTGTAATCTCATAACAAGCCGTTCTGAGCTTCTACATCGCCGAATCGGTTAACCGTTCGATGATAATCAGCTGCAATCTCATAACAAGCTGTTTTGAGCTTCCACATCGCCGAATCGATCAACCGTTTGATGATGATGAGTTGTAATCTCATAACAAGCTATTCTGAGCTTCCACATCGCTGAATCGATCAACCGTTCGATGATAATGAGTTGTAATCTCATAACAAGCTGTTCTGAGCTTCCACATCACCGAATCGATCAACCATTCGATGATAATGAGTTGTAATCTCATAACAAGCTGTTCTAAGCTTCCACATCACCAAATTGGTCAACCGTTCGATGATAATTAGCTACAATCTCATAACACGCTGTTCTGAGCTTCCACATTGCTGAATCGATCAACCGTTTGATGATGATGAGTTGTAATCTCATAACAAGCATTTCTTAGCTTCCACATCGCCTAATCGATCAACCGTTCGATGACAATGAGTTGTAATCTCATAACAAGCCATTCTAAGCTTCCACATCACCGAATCGGTCAACCGTTCGATGATAATTAGCTGCAATCTCATAACAAGCTGTTCTGAGCTTCCACATCGCCGAATCGATCAACCGTTCGATGATGATAAGTTGTAATCTTATAACAAGCTGTTCTGAGCTTCCACATCGCCGAATTGATCAACTGTTCAATGATAATGAGTTTTAAGCTCATAACAAGCCGTTCTGAGCTTCCACATCTCCGAATCGGTCAACCATTCGATGATAATTAGCTGCAATCTCATAACAAGCTGTTCTGAGCTACCACATTGCCGAATCAATCAACCATTCGATGATGATGAGTTGTAATCTCATAAAAAGATTTTCTAAGTTTCCACATCGCCAAATCGATCAACCGTTCGATGATAATGAGTTGTAATCTCATAACAAGCTGTTCTGAGCTTCCACATCACCAAATCGATCAACCTTTAGATGATAATGAGTTGTAATCTCATAACAAGCCGTTCTGAGCTTCCACATCACCAAATCGGTCAACCATTCGATGATAATCAGCTGCAATCTCATAACAAGCTATTCTGAGCTTCCACATCGCCGAATCGATCAACCGTTCGATGATAATGAGTTGTAATCTCATAACAAGCTATTCTAAGCTTCCACATCACCGAATCGATCAACCATTCGATGATAATGAGTTGTAATCTCATAACAAGTTGTTATGAGCTTCCACATCGCTGAATCGATCAACCGTTCAATGACAATGAGTTATAATCTCATAACAAGCTGTTCTGAGGTTCCACATCGCCGAATCGATCAACCGTTCGATTATGATGAGTTGTAATCTCATAACAAGCTGTTCTAAGCTTCCACATCGCCGAATTGATCAACCGTTTGATGACAATGAATTGTAATCTCATAACAAGGTCTTCTGAGCTTCCACATCGCCGAATCGATCAACTGTTCG
>MU224788.1:65162-78683 GCA_018584345.1 Thuja plicata | reverse complement strand
ATGACAATGAGTTGTAATCTCATAACAAGCTATTCTGAGCTTCCACATCGCCGAATCGATCAACCATTCGATGATAATGAGTTGTAATCTCATAACAAGCTATTCTGAGCTTCCACATCACCGAATCGATCAACTGTTCGATGACAATGAATTATAATCTCATAACAAGCCATTGTAAGCTTCCACATCGCCAAATCGATCAACCGTTCGATGATAATCAGTTGCAATCTCATAACAAGCTCTTCTGAGCTTTCACATTGTTGAATCGATCAACCGTTCGATGATGATGAGTTGTAATCTCATAACAAGCTGTTCTAAGCTTCCACATCGCCTAATCAAACAACCGTTCGATGACAATGAGTTGTAATCTCATAACAAGCTATTCTGAGCTTCCACATCACTGAATCGATCAACTGTTCCATGACAATGAGTTGTAATCTCATAACAAGCCGTTCTATGCTTTCTCATTGCCGAATCGGTCAACCGTTCGATGATAATCAGCTGCAATCTAATAACAAGCTGTTCTAAGCTTCCACATTGTCGAATCGATCAACCGTTTGATGATGATGAGTTGTAATCTCATAACAAGCTGTTTCTGAGCTTCCACATCGCCAAATCGATGAACCGTTCGATGACAATGAGTTGTAATCTCATAACAAGCTGTTCTGAGCTTCCACATTGCCGAATCGATCAACCGTTCAATGATGATGACTTGTAATCTCATAGCAAGCTGTTCTGAGCTTCCACATCACCAAATCGATCAACCGTTCGATGACAATGAGTTGTAATCTCATAAAAAACTATTCTGAGCTTCCACATCGCCAACTCGATCAACCATACGATGACAATAAGTTGTAATCTCATAACAAGCTATTCTGAGCTTCCACATCAGCGAATCAATCAACCGTTCAATGACAATGAGTTGTAATCTCATAACAAGCTGTTCTGAGCTTCGACATCGCCGAATCGATCAACCGTTCGATGATAATCAGCTGTAATCTCATAACAAGCTGTTCTGAGATTCCACATCGCTGAATCGATCAACTATTCGATGATGATGAGTTGTAATCTCATAACAAGCTATTCTTAGCTTCCACATCGTTGAATCAATCAATCGTTCAATGATAATGAGCTATAATCTCATAACAAGTTGTTCTGAGCTTCCACATCGCCAAATTGATCAACCGTTCAATGACAATGAGTTGTAATCTCATAACAAGCCATTCTGAGCTTCCACATCGACGAATCGATCAACCATTCGATGATAATCAGCTGCAATCTCATAACAAGCTGTTCTCAGCTTCCACATCGCCGAAGCGATCAACCGTTCGATGATGATGAGTTGTAATCTCATAAAAAGCTGTTCTGAGCTTCCACATCGCCGAATCGATCAACCATTTGATGACAATGAGTTGTAATCTCATAACAAGGTGTTCTGAGCTTCCACATCGCCGAATCGATCAACTGTTTGATGACAATGAGTTGTAATCTCATAACAAGCTATTCTGAGCTTCCACATCACCGAATTGGTCAACCGTTCGATGATAATCAGCTGTAATCTCATAACAAGGTATTCTGAGCTTCCACACTACCAAATCGATCAACCGTTTGATGATGATGAGTTGTAATCTCATAACAAGCTATTCTGAGCTTCCACATTGCCGAATCAATCAACCGTTCGATGACCATGAGTTGTAATCTCAGAACAAGCTATTCTGAGCTTTCACGTCACCGAATCGATCAACCATTCGATGACAATGAGTTGTAATCTCATAACAAGCTATTCTGAGCTTCCACATCCCTGAATCGATCAACCGTTCGATGACAATGAGTTGTAATCTCATAATAAGCTATTCTGAGCTTTCACATCGCTGAATCGATCAACCATTTGATGACAATGAGTTGTAATCTCATAACAAGCCATTCTGAGCTTCCACATCGCCGAATCGATCAACCGTTCGATGATGATGAGTTATAATATCATAACAAGCTATTCTGAGTTTGCACATCACCGAATCGATCAACCCTTCGATGACAATGAGTTGTAATCTCATAACAAGCTGTTCTGAGCTTCCACATCACTGAATTGATCAACCGTTTGATGAAAATGAGTTGTAATCTCATAACAAGCCATTCTGAGTTTCCATATCACCAAATCGATCAACTGTTCAATGATGATGAGTTATAATCTCATAACAAGCTGTTTTGAGCTTCCAGATCATCGAATCGATCAATCGTTCGATGACAATGAATTGTAATCTCATAACAAGTTGTTCTGAGCTTCCACATCACCAAATCGATCAACCATTCGATGATAATGAGTGGTAATCTCATAACAAGCCATTTTTAGCTTCCACATCGCCGAATCGGTCAACCGTTCGATGATATCAGCTGCAATCTCATAACAAGCTGTTCTGAGCTTCCACATCGCCGAATCGATCAACCGTTCGATGATGATGAGTTGTAATCTCATAAAAAGCTGTTCTGAGCTTCCACATCGCTGAATCAATCAACTATTTGATGACAATGAGTTGTAATCTCATAACAAGCTGTTCTGAGCTTCGACATCGCCAAATCGATCAACCATTCGATGATGATGAGTTGTAATCTCATAACAAGCTGTTCTGAGCTTCCACATCGCCGAATCAATCAACTGTTCGATGACAATGAGTTGTAATCTCATAACAAGCTATTTTGAGCTTTGACATCGCTGAATTGATCAACCATTCAATGCTAATGAGTTGTAATCTCATAACAAGCAGTTCTGAGCTTCCACGTCACTGAATCGGTCAATTGTTTGATGATAATCAGATGTAATCTAATAACAAGCTATTTTGAGCTTCCACATCACCGAATCGATCAATCGTTCGATGATGATGAGTTGTAATCTCATAACAAGCTGTTCTGAGCTTCCACATCTCTGAATAGATCAACCGTTCGATGACAATGAGTTGTAATCTCATAACAAGCTATTCTGAGCTTCCACATCGCCGAATCGATCAATTGTTTGATGACAATGAGTTGTAATCTCATAAAAAGCTGTTTTGAGCTTCTTCATTGCCAAATCGATCAACCGTACAATGATAATCAGCTACAATCTCATAACAAGCTATTCTGAGCTTCCACATCGCTGAATCGATCAACCGTTCGATGATGATGAGTTTTAATCTCATAACAAGCTGTTCTAAGCTTCCACATCACCGAATCGATCAACCGTTCGATGACAATGAGTTGTAATCTCATAACAAGCTGTTCTGAGCTTCCACATTGCTGAATTGATCAACCGTTCGATGATAATGAGTTGTAATCTCATAACAAGCCATTCTAAGTTTCCACATTACCGAATCGGTCAACCGTTTGATGATAATCAGCTGCAATCTCATAACAAGCTATTCTGAGCATCCACATCGCTGAATCGATCAACTGTTCGATGATGATGAGTTGTAATCTCATAACAAGCTATTCTGAGCTTCCACATTGCCGAATCGATCAACCATTCGATGATAATGAGTTGTAATCTCATAACAAGCTATTCTAAGCTTCCACATCGCCGAATCGATCAACTGTTTGATGATAATGAGTTGTAATCTCATAACAAGCTGTTCTGAGCTTCCACATCACCGAATCGGTCAACCGTTGGATGATAATCAGCTGCAATCTCATAACAAGCAGTTCTGAGCTTCCACATCGCCGAATCGATCAAGAGTTCAATGATGATGAGTTGTAATCTCATAACAAGCTGTTTTGAGCTTTCACTTCGCTGAATCGATCAACCATTCAATGATAATGAGTTGTAATCTCATAACAAGTTGTTCTAAACTTCCAGATCGCTGAATTGATCAACCGCTCGATGACAATGAGTTGTAATCTTATAACAAGATGTTCTGAGCTTCCACATCACCGAATCGGTCAACCGTTTGATGATAATCAACTGCAATCTCAAAACAAGCTGTTCTGAGCTTCCACATCCCCAAATCGATCAACCATTCAATGATGATGAGTTATAATCTCATATCAAGCTATTCTGAGTTTCCACTTCCCCGAATCGATCAACCGTTCAATGACAATGAGTTGTAATCTCATAAAAAGCTGTTCTGAGCTTCTACATTGCCGAATCGATCAACCGTTCGATGACAATGAGTTGTAATCTCATAACAAGCCATTCTGAGCTTCCACATCGCTGAATCGGTCAACCGTTCAATGATAATCAACTACAATCTCATAACAAGCTGTTCTAAGCTTCCACATCACCGAATCGATCAACCGTTCGATGATGATGAGTTGTAATCTCATAACAAGCTGTTCTGAGTTTCCACATCGCTAAATCGATCAACCGTTTGACGACAATGAGTTATAATCTCATAACAAGCTGTTCTGAGTTTCCACCTCACTAAATCGATCAACCGTTTGATGACAATGAGTTGTAATCTCATAACAAGTTGTTCCGAGCTTCCACATCATCGAATCAATCAACCGTTTAATGACAATGAGTTGTAATCTCATAACAAGCCATTCTGAGCTTCCACATCGCCGAATCGGTCAACCGTTCGATGATAATCAACTGCAATCTCATAACAAGCTATTTTGCGCTTCCACATCGCCGAATCGATCATTCCTTCGATGATGATGAGTTGTAATCTCATAACAAGCTATTCTAAGCTTCCACATCGCCGAATTGATCAACTGTTCGATGACAATGAGTTGTAATCTCATAACAAGCTATTCTGAGCTTCCACATCACCGAATCGATCAACCATTTGATGACAATAAGTTGTAATCTAATAACAAGCTGTTCTGAGCTTCCACATCGCCGAATCAGTCAATCGTTCGATGATAATCAACTGCAATCTCATAACAAGCTATTCTGAGCTTCCACATCGCTGAATCGATCAACTATTCGATGACGATGAGTTGTAATCTCATAACAAGCTGTTTTGAGCTTCCAGATCATCAAATCGATAAATCGTTTGATGACAATGAGTTGTAATCTCATAACAAGTTGTTTTGAGCTTCCACATCACCAAATCGATCAACCATTCGATGATAATGAGTTGTAATCTCATAACAAGCGATTCTGAGCTTCCACATCGCCGAATCAGTCAACCGTTCGATGATAATCAGCTGCAATCTCATAACAAGCTGTTCTTAGCTTCCACATCGCCGAATCGATCAACCGTTCAATGATGATGAGTTGAAATCTCATAGCAAGCTGTTCTGAGCTTCCACATCACCGAATCAATCAACTGTTTGATGACAATGAGTTGTAATCTCATAACAAGCTGGTCTGAGCTTGCACATCGCCAAATCGATCAACCGTTCGATGACAATGAGTTGTAATTTCATAACAAGCCATTCTGAGCTTCCACATCGCCGAATCGGTCAACCGTTCGATGATAATCAGCTGTAATATCATAACAAGCTGTTCTAAGCTTCGACATCGCCGAATCGATCAACCGTTCGATGATGATGAGTTGTAATCGCATAATAAGCTGTTCTGAGCTTCCACATCACTGAATCGATCAACCGTTCGATGATAATGAGTTGTAATCTCATAACAAGCTGTTCTACGCTTCCACATTGTCGAATCGATCAACCATTTGATGGCAATGAGTTATAATCTCATAACAAGCCGTTCTAAGCTTCCACATCACCGAATTGGTCAACCCTTTGATGATAATCAACTGCAATCTCATATAAAGCTATTCTGAGATTCCACATCGCCGAATCGATCAACCGTTCGATGATGATGAGTTGTAATCTCATAACAAGCTATTCTGAGCTTCCACATCGCCGAATCGATCAACCGTTCGATGACAATGAGTATTAATCTCATAACAAGCTATTTTGAGCTTTCACATCGCCAAATTTATCAACCATTTGATGACAATGAGTTGTAATCTCATAACAAGCTGTTCTGAGCTTCCACATTGCCGAATCGGTCAATTGTTGGATAATAATCAGCTGTAATCTCATAGCAAGCTATTCTGAGCTTCCACATCGCCGAATCGATCAACCGTTCGATGATGATGAGTTCTAATCTCATAACAAGCTGTTGTGAGCTTCCACATCTCTGAATCGATCAACCGTTCAATGACAATGAGTTGTAATCTCATAACAAGCTGTTCTGAGCTTCCACATCACCGAATCGATCAACTGTTCGATGACAATGAGTTGTAATCTCATAAAAAGCTGTTCTGAGCTTCTTCATCACCAAATCGATCAACCGTACGATGATAATCAGCTACAATCTCATAATAAGCTGTTATGTATTTCCACATCGCTGAATCGATCAACTGTTCGATGATGATGAGTTGTAATCTCATAACAAGCTATTCTGAGCTTCCACATCATCGAATTGATCAACCATTTGATGGCAATGAGTTGTAATCTCATAACAAGCTGTTCTGAGCTTCCACATTGCCGAATCGATCAACCATTCGATGATAATGAGTTGTAATCTCATAAGAAGCCATTCTAAGTTTCCACATTGCCGAATCGGTCAACCGTTTGATGATAATCAGCTGCAATCTCATAACAAGCTATTCTGAGCGTCCACATCACTGAATCGATCAACCATTCAATGATGATGAGTTGTAATCTCATAAGAAGCTATTCTGAGCTTCCACATCGCCGAATCGATCAACCGTTTGATGATAATAAGTTGTAATCTCATAACAAGCTGTTCTGAGCTTCCACATCGCCGAATTGATCAACTGTTCGATGATAATGAGTTGTAATCTCATAACAAGTTGTTCTGAGCTTCCACATCACCGAATTGGTCAACCGTTGGATGATAATCAGTTGCAATCTCATAAAAAGATGTTCTGAGCTTCCACATCGTTGAATCGATCAAGAGTTCGATGATGATGAGTTGTAATCTCATAACAAGCTATTTTGAGCTTCCACTCCGCTGAATCGATCAACCATTCAATGATAATGAGTTGTAATCTCATAACAAGCTGTTCTAAACTTCCACATCATTGAATCGATCAACCGTTCGATGACAATGAGTTGTAATCTTATAACAAGCCGTTCTGAGCTTCCACATCACCGAATCGGTCAACCGTTCGATGATAATCAGCTGCAATCTCATAACAAGCTGTTCTGAGCTTCCACATCCCCAAATCAATCAACCATTCAATGATGATGAGTTGTAATCTTATATCAAGTTGTTCTGAGCTTCCACATCGCCAAATTGATCAACCGTTCAATGACAATGAGTTGTAATCTCATAACAAGCTGTTCTGAGCTTCTACATTGCCGAATCGATCAACCGTTCGATGACAATGAGTTGTAATCTCATAACAAGCCATTTTGAGCTTCGACACCGCTGAATTAGTCAACCGTTCGATGATAATCAGCTGCAATCTCATAACAAGCTGTTCTGAGCTTCCACATCACTGAATCGATCAACCGTTCGATGATGATGAGTTGTAATCTCATAACAAGCTGTTCTGAGTTTCCACATCGCCGAATCGATCAACCGTTCGATGATAATGATTTGTAATCTCATAACAAGCTGTTCTGAGCTTCCACATTGCTGATTCAATCAATCATTTGATGATAATGAGTTGTAATCTCATAACAAGCTGTTCTGAGCTTCCACATCACTAAATCGGTCAACCGTTTGATGATAATCAACTGCAATCTCATAACAAGCTATTCTGAGCTTCCACATCGCCGAATTGATCAACCGTTTGATGATGATGAGTTGTAATCTCATAACAAGCTGTTCTGAGCTTCCACCTCACCGAATCGATCAACCGTTTGATAATAATGAGTTGTAATCTCATAACAAGCTATTTTGAGCTTCCACATCATCGAATCAATCAACCATTTAATGACAATGAGTTGTAATCTCATAATAAGCCATTCTGAGCTTCCACATCGCCGAATCGGTCAACCGTTCAATGATAATCATCTGCAATCTCATAACAAGCTATTTTGAGCTTCCACATCGCCGAATCGATCATTCGTTTGATGATGATGAGTTGTAATCTCATAACAAGCTGTTCTGAGCTTCCACATCGCCGAATCTATCAACCGTTCGATGACAATGAGTTGTAATCTCATAACAAGCTATTCTGAGCTTCCACATCACTGACTCGATCAACCATTTGATGACAATGAGTTGTAATCTAATAACAAGCTATTCTGAGCTTCCACATCGCCGAATCAGTCAACCGTTGGATGATAATCAGCTGCAATCTCATAACAAGGTGTTCTGAGCTTCCACATCGCCGAATCGATCAACTATTCGATGATGATGAGTTGTAATCTCATAACAAGCTGTTCTGAGCTTCCACATCGCCGAATCGATCAACCGTTCGATGACAATGAGTTGTAATCTCATAACAAGCTATTCTAAGCTTCCACATCAGTGAATCGATCAACCGTTTGATGACAATGAGTTATAATCTCATAACAAGCCATTCTGAGCTTCCACATCGCCGAATCGGTCAACCCTTCGATGATAATCAGCTGCAATCTCATAACAAGCTATTTTGAGCTTTGACATCACCGAATCGATCAACCATTCGATGATGATGAGTTGTAATCTCATAACAAGCTTTTCTTAGCTTCCACATCGCCGAATCGATCAACCGTTCAATGACAATGAGTTATAATGTAATAATAGAAGCTGTTCTAAGCTTCCACATCACCGAATTGATCAACCGTTCGATGATAATGAGTTGTAATGTCATAACAAGCCATTCTGAGCTTTTACATTGCCGAATCGATCAATCGTTCGATGATAATGAACTGCAATCTCATAACAAGCTATTTTGAGCTTCCACATCGCTGAATCGATCAACCGTTCGATGATGATGAGTTATAATCTTATAATAAGCTATTCTGAGCTTCCACATCACCAAATTGATGAATCGTTCAATGATAATGAGTTGTAATCTCATAACAAGCTATTCTGAGCTTCCACATCACCGAATCAATCAACCGTTTGATGACAATAAGTTGTAATCTCATAACAAGCTGTTTTAAGCTTCCACATCACTGAATCGGTCAACCGTTTGATGATAATCAGCTGTAATCTCATAATAAGTTGTTCTAAACTTCCACTTCGCCGAATCGATCTACCGTTCGATGATGACAAGTTGTAATCTCATAACAAGCTATTCTGAGATTCCACATCACCGAATCCATAAACCATTCGATGACAATGAGTTGTAATCTTATAACAAGTTGTTCTGAGCTTCCACATCACCGAATTGATCAACCGTTTGATGAAAATGAGTTGTAAACTCATAACAAGTGATTCTGAGCTTCCACATCGCTAAATCGGTCAACCGTTTGATGATAATCAGCTGCAATCTCATAACAAGTCTTTTTGAGCTTCCACATCGCCGAATCGATCAACCGTTTGATGATGATCAGTTGTAAACTCATAACAAGATATTCTGAGCTTCCACATCGCCAAATCGATCAACCGTTCGATGACAATGAGTTGTAATCTCATAACAAGCTTTTCTGAGCTTCCACATCGCCGAATCGATCTTCCGTTCGATGACAATGAGTTATAATCTCATAACAAGCCATTCTGAGCTTCCACATCGCCGAATCGGTCAACCGTTCGATGATAATCAGCTACAATCTCATAACAAGCTGTTCTGAGCTTCCACATCACCGAATCGATCAACCGTTCAATGATGATGAGTTGTAATCTCATAACAAGCTATTCTGAGCTTCCACATCACCGAATCGATCAACCGTTCAATGACAATGAGTTGTAATCTTATAACAAGCCATTCTGAGCTTCCACATCGCCAAATCAGTCAACCGTTCGATGATAATTAGCTGCAATCTTACAACAAGCTATTCTGAGGTTCCACATTACCAAATCGATCAAATGTTGGATGATAATGAGTTGTAATATTATAACAAGCTGTTTTGAGCTTCCACATCGCTGAATCGATCAACCGTTCGATGATAATGAGTTGTAATCTCATAACAAGCTGTTCTGAGCTTCCACATCGCCAAATCGATCAACCATTTGATGACAATGAGTTGTAATGTCATAAACAGCCGTTCTGAGCTTCCACATCGTCGAATCGGTCAACCGTTTGATAATAATTAGCGCAATCTCATAATAAGCTGTTCTCACCTTCCACATCGCCGAATCAATCAACCATTCGATGATAATGAGTTGTAATCTCATAACAAGCTATTCTGAGCTTCCACATCGCCGAATCGATCAACCGTTCGATGATAATGAGTTGTAATCTCATAATAAGCTGTTCTTAGCTTCCACATCACTGAATCGATCAACCATTCGATGGCAATGAGTTGTAATCTAGTAAAAAGCTATTTTGAGCTTCCAGATCGCCGAATCGATCAACCGTTCGATGACAATGAGTTTTAATCTCATAACAAGTTGTTCTGAGCTTCCACATCACCGAATTGGTTAGTCATTTGATGATAATTAGTTGCAATCTCATAACAAGCTATTCTGAGCTTCCACATTTCCGAATCGATCAACCGTTCAATGATAATGAGTTATAAACTCATAACAAGCTGTTCTGAGCTTCCACATCGCCGAATCGATCAACTGTTTGATATAATGAGTTGTAATCTCATAACATGCTGTTCTGAGCTTCCACATCCCTGAATCGATGAACCATTCGATGACAATGAGTTGTAATCTCATAACACGCCGTTCTGAGCTTCCACTTCGCCGAATTGATCAACTGTTTGATGATAATCAGCTGCAATATCATAACAAGCTGTTCTAAGCTTCCACATTGCCAAATGGATCAACCGTTCGATGATGATGAGTTGTAATCTCATAACAAGCTGTTATGAGCTTTCACATCGCCGAATCGATCAACTGTTCGATGACAATGAGTTGTAATCTCATAACAAGCTATTATGAGCTTCCACATCACCGAATCGATCAACGGTTCGATGACAATGAGTTGTAATCTCATAAAAAGCTATTCTGAGCTTCCACATCGCTGAATCGATCAACTATTTGATGATAATCATTTGTAATCTCATAACAAGCTATTCTGAGCTTCCACATCACCGAATCGATCAACCGTTCGATGATGATGAGTTGTAATCTCATAACAAGCTGTTCTGAGGTTCCACATCACCGAATCGATCAACCGTTCAATGACACTGAGTTGTAATCTCATAACAAGCTATTGTGAGCTTCCACATCACCGAATCGATCAACCATTCGATGACAATGACTTGTAATCTCATAACAAGCTGTTCTGAGCTTCCACATCACCGAATCGGTCAATCGTTTGATGATAATCAGCTGCAATCTCATAACAAGCTGTTCTAAGCTTCAATATCGCCGAATCAATCAACCATTTAATGATGATGAGTTGTAATCTCATAACAAGCTGTTCTTAGCTTCCACATTGCTGAATCGATCAACCGTTCGATGACAATGAGTTGTAATCTCATAACAAGCTGTTCTTAGCTTTCAGATTGCCGAATCGATCGACCCTTCGATGACAATGAGTTGTAATCTCATAACAAGCTATTCAAAGCTTCCACATTGCCGAATCGGTCAACCGTTCGATGATAATCAGCTGCAATCTCATAAGAAGTTCTTCTGAGCTTCCACATCGCTGAATCGATCAACCGTTTGATGATGATGAGTTGTAATCTCATAACAAGCTATTCTGAGCTTCCACATCCCCGAATCGATCAACCGTTCGATGACAATGAGTTGTAATCTCATAACAAGTTGTTCTAAGCTTCGACATCACTGAATCAATCAGCAGTTTGATGACAATGAGTTGTAATCTCATAACAAGCTGTTCTAAGCTTCCACATCGCCGAATCGATGTACCGTTCAATGATAATCAACTGTAATCTCATAATAAGCTGTTCTGAGCTTCCACATCGCCGAATCGATCAACCGTTTGATGATGATGAGTTGTAATCTCATAACAAGCTGTTCTAATCTTCCACATCACCGAATCGATCAACCGTTCGATGACAATGAGTTGTAATCTCATAACAAGCTGTTCTGAGCTTCCACATCGCCGGATCGATCAATCGTTCGATGATAATGAGTTGTAATCTCATAACAAGCTGTTCTGAGCTTTCACATCGCTGAATCGATCAACCGTTCGATGACAATGAGTTGTAATCTCATAACAAGCCATTCTGAGCTTCCACATCACCGTATCGGTCAACCGTTTGATGATAATTATCTGCAATCTCATAACAAAATGTTCTGAGCTTTCACATCGTCAAATCGATCAACCGTTCAATGATAATGAGTTGTAATCTCATAACAAGCTGTTCTGAGCTTCCACATCGCTGAATCAATCAACCGTTCGATGAAAATGAGTTATAATCTCATAACAAGCCGTTCAGAGCTTTCACATCGCCGAATTGGTCAACCGTTCGGTGATAATCAGTTGCAATCTCATAACAAGCTGTTTTGAGCTTCCACTTCACTGAATCGATCAACCGTTCGATGATAATGAGTTGTAATCTCATAACAAGCTGTTCTGAGCGTCCACATCGCTGAATCGATCAATCGTTCGATGATAATGAATTGTAATCTCATAACAAGCCATTCTGAGCTTCCACATTGCCAAATCGATCAATTGTTTGATGATAATCAGCTACAATCTCATAACAAGCTATTCTGAGGTTCCACATCACTGAATCAATCAACCGTTCGATGATAATGAGTTGTAATCTCATAACAAGCTATTCTAAGCTTCCACATCGCCGAATCGATCAACCATTCGATGATAATGAGTTGTAATCTCATAATAAACTGTTCTGAGCTTCCACATCGAAGAATTGATCAATCATTCGATGATAAAGAGTTGTAATCTCATAACAAGCTGTTCTGAGCTTCCACATCACCGAATCGATCAACCGTTTGATGACAATGAGTTGTAATCTCATAACAAGCCATTCTGAGCTTCCACATCGCCGAATCGATCAACTGTTCGATGACAATGAGTTGTAATCTCATAAAATGCCATTCTGAGCTTTCACATCGCCGAATCGGTCAACTGTTCGATGATAATCAGCTGCAATCTCATAACAAGCTGTTTTGAGCTTCCACATCATAGAATTGATCAACCGTTCGATGATAATGAGTTTTAATCTCATAACAAGCTGTTCTGAGCTTCCACATTGCCGAATCGATCAACCGTTCGATGATAATGAGTTATAATATCATAACAAGCTGTTGTGAGCTTCCACATCACCGAATTGATCAACCGTTCGATGACAATGAGTTGTAATCTCATAATAAGCCATTCTAAGCTTCCACATTGCTGAATCAATCAATAATTCGATGATAATTAGCTATAATCTAATAACAAGCTATTCTGAGCTTCCACATCACTGAATAAATCAACCGTTCAATGATGATGAGTTGTAATCTCATAACAAGTTGTTCTGAGCTTCCACATTACCGAATCGATCAACCATTCGATGACAATGTGTTGTAATGTCATAACAAGTTGTTCTGAGCTTCCACATTGCCGAATCGATCAACCGTTTGATGATAATGAG
>MU224788.1:52891-65106 GCA_018584345.1 Thuja plicata | reverse complement strand
CGTTCGATGATGATGAGTTGTAATCTCATAACAAGCTATTCTGAGCTTCCACATCACCGAATTGATCAACCGTTTGATGACAATGAGTTGTAATCTCATAACAAGCCATTCTGAGCTTCCACATCGCCGAAGCGGTCAACCGTTCGATGATAATCATCTACAATCTCATAACAAGTTGTTCTGAGCTTCGACATCACCGAATCGATCAACCATTCGATGATGATGAGTTGTAATCACATAACAAGCTGTTCTGAGCTTCCAGATAATCGAATCAATCAACCGTTCGATGACAATGAGTTGTAATCTCATAACAAGTTGTTCTGAGCTTCCACATTGCCGAATGAATCAACCGTTCCATGACAATGAGTTGTAATCTCATAACAAGCTGTTCTGAGCTTCCACATCACCGAATCGGTCAACCATTCGATGATAATCAACTGTAATCTCATAACAGGCTGTTCTGAGATTCCACATCACCGAATCAATCAACTGTTCGATGATGATGAGTTGTAATCTCATAACAAGCTATTCTGAGCTTCAACATCGCTGAATCGATCAACCGTTCAATGATAATGAGTTGTAATCTCATAACAAGCTATCCTAAGCTTCCACATCGCCAAATCGATCAACCGTTCGATGACAATGAGTTCTAATCTCATAACAAGCCATTCTGAGCTTCACATCGCCAAATCGGTCAATCGTTCGATGATAATCACCTGCAATCTCATTACAAGCTATTCTAAGCTTCCACATCACTGAATCGATCAACCATTTGATGATGATGAGTTGTAATCTCATAACAAGCTGTTCTAAGCTTCCACATCGCCGAATTGATCAACCGTTCGATGACAATGAGTTATAATCTCATAACAAGTTGTTCTAAGCTTCCACATTTCTGAATCGATCAACCATTCGATGACAATGAGTTTTAATCTCATAACAGGCCGTTCTGAGCTTCCAAATCATCGAATCGGTCAACCGTTCAATGATAATCAGCTATAATCTCATAACAAGCTGTTCTGAGCTTCCACATCGCTGAATCGATCAACTGTTTGATGATGATGAGTTATAATCTCATAATAAGCTTTTCTGAGCTTCCACATCGCCGAATCGATCAACCATTTGATGACAATGATTTGTAATCTCATAACAAGTTGTTTTGAGCTTTCACATCACTGAATTGATCAACCGTTCAGTGACAATGAGTTGTAATCTCATAACAAGCTGTTCTAAGCTTCCACATCGCTGAATCGATGAACTATTTGATGACAATGAGTTGTAATCTCATAACAAGCCATTATGAGCTTCCACATCGCCGTATCGGTCAACCGTTCGATGATAATCAGCTGCAATCTCATAAAAAAATGTTCTTAGCTTCCACATCACCAAATCGATCAACCGTTCGATGACAATGAGTTGTAATGTCATAACAAGCTGTTCTGAGCTTCCACATCGCTGAATCGGTCAACTGTTTGATGATAATCAGCTGCAATCTCATAACAAGCTATTCTGAGCTTCCACATCGCCGAATCGATCAATTGTTCGATGATGATGAGTTGTAATCTCATAACAAGCTATTCTGAGCTTCCACATCACCGTATCGATAAACCGTTCGATGACAATGAGTTGTAATCTTATAACAAGCTATTCTGAGCTTCCACATCACCGAATCGATTAACCGTTCGGTGACAATGAGTTGTAATCTCATAACAAGACATTCTGAGCTTCCACATCGCCGAATGGGTCAACTGTTTGATGATAATCAACTGCAATCTCAAAACAAGCTATTCTAAGCTTCCACATCACCGAATCAATCAACCGTTCGATGATGATGAGTTGTAATCTCATAACAAGCTGTTCTGAGCTTCCACATCACCGAATCGATCAACCGTTTGATGATAATGAGTTGTAATCTCATAACAAGCTGTTCTGAGCTTCCACATCGCTGAATCAATTAACCGTTTGATGACAATGAGTTGTAATCTCATAACAAGCCATTCTGAGCTTCCACATCGCTGAATCGATCAACCACTCGATGACAATGAGTTGTAATCTCATAACAAGCTATTCTGAGCTTCCACATTGCCAAATCGATCAACCGTTTGATGACAATAAGTTGTAATCTCATAACAAGCCATTCTGAGCTTCCACATCGCCGAATCGGTCAACCGTTCGATGATAATTAGCTGCAATCTCATAACAAGCTATTCTGAGCTTCCACATCACTGAATCGATCAACCATTCGATGATGAAGAGTTGTAATCTCATAACAAGCTGTTCTGAGCTTGATCAACCGTTCGATGACAATGAGTTGTAATGTCATAACAAGTTGTTCTGAGCTTCAACATCGCCAAATCGATCAACCGTTCGATGATAATGAGTTGTAATCTCATAACAAGCCATTATGAGCTTCCACATCACCGAATCGGTCAACCATTTGATGATAATCAGCTGCAATCTCATAACAAGCTGTTCTGAGCTTCCACATTGTCGAATTGATCAACCATTCGATGATGATGAGTTGTAATCTCATAACAAGCTATTCTGAGCTTCCACATCACCGAATCGATCAACCGTTCGATGATAATGAGTTGTAATCTTATAACAAGCTGTTCTTAGCTTCCACATCACCGAATCGATCAACCATTCGATGATAATGAGTTGTAATCTCATAACAAGCCATTCTGAGCTTCCACATCACCGAATTGGTCAACCGTTTGATGATAATCAGCTGCAATCTCATAATAAGCTATTCTGAGCTTCCACATTGCCAAATCGATCAACCGTTCGATGATGATGAGTTATAATCTGATAACAAGCTATTCTGAATTTCCACATCGCTGAATTGATCAACCGTTCAATGATAATGAGTTGTAATCTTATAACAAGCTATTCTAATCTTCCACATCGCCGAATTGATCAACCGTTTGATGATAATGAGTTGTAATCTCATAACAAGCCGTTCTGAGCTTCCACATCGCCAAATCGATCAATCATTCGATGATAATCAGCTGCAATCTCATAACAAGCTGTTCTGAGCTTGCATATCACCGAATCGATCAACCATTTGATGATGATGAGTTGTAATCTCATAACAAGCTGTTCTAAGCTTCCACATTGCCGAATTGATGAACCATTTGATGACAATGAGTTGTAATCTCATAACAAGCTGTTTTGAGCTTCCACATCGCCGAATCGATCAACCGTTCGATGACAATGAGTTGTAATCTCATAACAAGCTGTTCTGAGCTTCCACATTGCCAATCGGTCAACCGTTTGATGATAATTAGCTGCAATCTCATAACAAGCTGTTCTGAGCTTCCACATCACCAAATCGATCAATCGTTCAATGATGATGAGTTGTAATCTCATAACAAGCTATTTTGAGCTTCCACATCGCTGAATCGATCAACCGTTCGATGACAATGAGTTGTAATCTCATAACAAGTTGTTCTAAGCTTCCACATTGCCAAATCGATGAACCGTTTGATGACAATGAGTTGTAATCTCATAACAAGCTATTCTAAGCTTCCACATCCCCGAATCGATCAACCATTTGATGACAATGAGTTATAATCTCATAACAAGCCATTCTGAGCTTCCACATTGCCGTATCGGTCAACCGTTCGATGACAATGAGTTGTAATCTCATAACAAGCCGTTCTGAGCTTCCACATTGCCGTATCGGTCAACCGTTCGATGATAATCAGCTGCAATCTCATAACAAGCTGTTCTGAGCTTCCACATCGCCAAATCGATCAACCGTTCGATGATGAAGAGTTGTAATCTCATAACAAGCTATTTTGAGTTTCCACATTGCCAAATCGATCAACTGTTTGATGATAATGAGTTGTAATCTCATAACAAGCCGTTGTAAGCTTCCACATCACCGAATCAATCAACCGTTCGATGATAATCAGCTACAATCTCATAAGAAGCTGTTCTGAGCTTCCACATCGCCGAATCGATCAATCGTTCGATGATGATGAGTTAAAATCTAATAACAAGCTGTTCTGAGCTTCCACATTAGTGAATCGATCAACCATTTGATGACAACAAGTTGTAATCTCATAACAATTTGTTCTGAGGTTCCATATCGCCGAATCGATCAACCCTTTGATGACAATGAGTTGTAATCTCATAACAAGCCGTTCTGAGCTTGCACATCGCCGAATCAATCAACCGTTCAATGATAATCAGCTGGATTCTCATAACAAGCTGTTTTGAGCTTCCACATCGCCAAATCGATCAACCGTTTGATGATGATGAGTTGTAGTCTCATAACAAGCTGTTCTAAGCTTCCACATCACCGAATCGATCAACCGTTCGATGACAATGAGTTGTAATCTCATAACAAGCTGTTCTAAACTTCCACATCACTGAATCGATCAACCGTTTGATGACAATGATTTATAATCTCATAACAAGCCATTTTGAGCTTCCACATCGCCGAATCGATCAACCGTTTGATGATAATCAGCTGTAATCTCATAACAAGCTATTCTGAGCTTCCACATCGCCGAATCAATCAACCGTTCGATGATGATGAGTTTTAATCTCATAACAAGCTATTCTAAGCTTCCACATCACCGAATCGATCAACTGTTCGATGACAATGAGTTGTAATCTCATAACAAGCTATTCTGAGCTTCCACATCACCGAATCGATCAACCATTCGATGATAATGAGTTGTAATCTCATAACAAGCCATTCTGAGCTTCCACATCACTGAATTGGTCAACCGTTTGATGATAATCAGCTGCAATCTCATAGCAAGCTGTTCTGAGCTTCCACATTGCCGAATTGATCAACCATTCGATGATGATGAGTTACATTCTCATAACAAGGTATTCTGAGCTTCCACATCGCCGAATCGATCAATCGTTAGATGACAATGAGTTGTAATCTCATAACAAGCTGTTTTGAGCTTACACATCGCCGAATTGATCAATCATTCGATGACAATGAGTTGTAATCGCATAAAGAGCCGTTCTGAGCTTTCACATCACCGAATTGGTCAATCATTCGATGATAATCAGTTGCAGTCTGATAACAAGCTCTTCTGAGCTTCCACATCGCCGAATTGATCAACCATCCGATGATGATGAGTTGTAATCTCATAACAAGCTGTTCTGAGCTTCCACATCACCAAATCAATCAACCGTTTGATGACAATGAGTTGTAATCTCATAACAAGCTGTTCTGAGCTTCCACATTGCCAAATCAATCAACCGTTCGATGATAATGAGTTGTAATCTCATAACAAGCCATTCTGAGCTTTCACATCACCGAATCGGTCAACCATTTGATGATAATCAGCTGCAATCTGATAACAAGATCTTCTAAGCTTCCACATCACTGAATCGATCAACCGTTCGATGATAATGAGTTATAATCTCATAACAAGCTGTTCTGTGCTTCCACATCACTGAATTGATCAACTGTTCGATGATAACGAGTTGTAATCTTATAACAAGCTGTTATGAGCTTCCACATCGCTGAATCGATCAACTGTTTGATGACAATGAGTTGTATTCTCATAACAAGCCATTCTGAGCTTCCACATCACCGAATCGATCAACCGTTCAATGATAATTTGCTGTAATCTCATAATAAGCTATTCTGAGCTTCCACATCATCGAATAGATCAACCGTTCGATGATGATGAGTTGTAATCTCATAACAAGCTGTTCTGAGATTCCACATCGCCAAATCAATCAACCGTTTGATGACAATGAGTTATAATCTCATAACAAGTTGTTCTGAGCTTCAACATCACTGAATCAATCAACTGTTCAATGACAATGAGTTGTAATCTCATAACAAGCCATTCTGAGCTTCCACATTGCCGAATCGGTCAACCGTTTGATGATAATCAGCTGCAATCTCATAACAAGCTCTTCTGAGCTTCCACATTGCCGAATCGATCAACCGTTCGATGATGATGAGTTGTAATCTCATAACAAGCTGTTCTGAGCTTCCACATCACCAAATCAATCAACCGTTCGATGATAATGAGTTGTAATCTCATAACAAATTGTTCTGAGCTTCCACATCGCCGAATTGATCAACCGTTCGATGACAATGAGTTGTAATCTAATAACAAGCCGTTCTGAGCTTCCACGTCGCCGAATCGGTCAACCATTCAATGATAACCAGCTGCAATCTCATAATAAGCTATTCCTAGCTTCCACATCACTGAATTGATCAACCGTTCGATGATGATGAGTTGTAATCTCATAATAATCTATTCTGAGCTTCCACATCGCTGAATTGATCAACCGTTCGATGACAATGAGTTGTAATCTCATAACAAGCTATTCTGAGCTTCCACATCTCTGAATCGATCAACCGTTTGATGATAATGCGTTTTAATCTCATAACAAGCCATTCTGAGCTTCCACATTGCCAAATTGGTCAACCGTTTGATGATAATCAGCTGCAATCTCATAACAAGTTGTTCTAAGCTTCCACATCGCCGAATCGATCAACCATTCGATTATAATGAGTTGTAATCTCATAATAAGCTATTCTGAGCTTCCACATCACCAAATCAATCAACCATTTGATGATAATGAGTTGTAATCACATAACAAGCTATTATGGGCTTCCACATCGCCGAATCGATCAACCGTTCGATGACAATGAGTTATAATGTCATAACAAGCTGTTCTGAGCTTCCACATCGCCGAATCGGTCAACCGTTTGATGATAATCACCTGCAATCTCATAACAAGTTGTTCTGAGCTTCCACATTGCCAAATCGATCAACTGTTCGATGATGATGAGTTGTAATCTCATAACAAGCTGCTCTGAGCTTCTACATCACCGAATCGATCAACCTTTTGATGATAATGAGTTGTAATCTCATGACAAGATGTTCTGAGCTTCCACATCACCGAATTGATCAACCGTTCGATGACAATGAGTTGTAATCTCATAACAAGCCATTCTGAGCCTCCACATCACCGAATCGATCAACCGTTCGATGATAATCAACTGTAATCTTATAACAAGCTATTCCGAGCTTTCACATTGCCAAATCAATCAACTGTTCGATTATGATGAGTTGTAATCTCATAGCAAGCTGTTCAGAGCTTCCACATAGCCGAATCAATCAACCGTTCGATGACAATGAGTTGTAATCTCATAACAAGCTGTTCTGAGCTTCCACATCACTGAATCGATCAACCGTTTGATGACAATGAGTTGTAATCTAATAACAAGCCGTTCTGAGCTTCCACATTGCCTAATCGGTCAACCGTTCGATGATAATCAGCTGCAATCTCATAACAAGCTATTTTGAGCTTCCGCATCACCAAATCGATCAACCATTCGGTGATGATGAGTTGTTATCTCATAACAATTTTCAATTTGATTTCTGGATTTGATTGATGCTAAAAACTACACACAATCAAATCCAGAAATCAAATTAAAAATTCTTATGGATTATGGAAATCTGATTGATTTAATCTCATAACAAGCTTTTCTGAGCTTCCACATCGCCGAATCGATCAGCCGTTCGATGACAATGAGTTGTAATCTCATAACAAGCTGTTCTGAGATTCCACATTGCCGAATCGATCAACCGTTTGATGACAATGAGTTGTAATCCCATAACAATCCATTCTGAGCTTCCACATCGCCGAATCAGTCAACCGTTCGATGATAATCAACTGCAATCTCATAATAAGATGTTCTGAGCTTCCACATCACCGAATCGATCAACCGTTCGATGATGATGAGTTGTAATCTCATAACAAGCTGTTCTAAGCTTCCACATTGCCGAATCAATCAACCGTTTGATGACAATGAGTTGTAATCTCAAAACAAGCTGTTCTGAGCTTCCAAATCGCCGTATCGATCAACCGTTCAATGACAATGAGTTGTAATCTCATAACAAGCCATTTTGAGCTTCCACATCACCGAATCGGTCAACCGTTTGATGATAATCAGCTGTAATCTCATAACAAGCTGTTCTGAGCTTCCACATCCCTGAATCGATCAACCATTTGATAATAATGAGTTGTAATCTCATAACAAGGTGTTCTGAGCTTCCACATCGCCGAATCGATCAACTGTTTGATGACAATGAGTTGTAATCTCATAACAAGCGGTTTTGAGCTTCCACATCACCGAATCGATCAACCGTTTGATGATAATCAGCTGCAATCTAATAACAAGCTGTTCTGAGCTTCCACATCGCCGAATTGATCAATCGTTCGATGATGATGAGTTGTAATCTCATAACAAGTTGTTCTGAGCTTTCACATCACTGAATTGATCAACCATTCGATGATAATCAGCTGCAATCTCATAACAAGCTGTTCAAAGCTTCCACATCGCCGAATTGATCAACCATTCGATGAAAATGAGTTGTAATCTCATAACATGCCGTTCTGAGCTTCCACATCGCCGAATCAATCAGTTTTTCGATGATAATCAGCTGCATTCTCATAACAAGCTGTTATGAGCTTCCACATAGCCAAATTGATCAACCATTCGATGATGATGAGTTGTAATCTCATAACAAGTTATTCTGAGCTTCCACATTGCCAAATCGATCAACCGTTTGATGACAATGAGTTGTAATCTCATAACAAGCTGTTCTGAGCTTCCACATCACCGAATCGATCAACCGTTCAATGAAAATAAGTTGTAATCTCATAACAAGCTGTTCTAAGCTTCCACATCATCGGATCAGTCAACCATTCGATGATAATCAGCAATAATCTAATAACAAGCTGTTCTGAGTTTCCACATCACCGAATCGATCAACCATTTGATGATGATGAGTTGTAATCTCATAACAAGCTATTCTGAGCTTCCACATCACCGAATCGATCAACCGTTCGATGAGAATGAGTTGTAATCTCATAACAAGCTGTTCTGAGCTTCCACATCGCTGAATCAATCAACCGTTCGATGATCATGAGTTGTAATCTCATAACAAGCTGTTCGAAGCTTCCACATCGCTGAATCGATCAACCGTTCGATGACAATGAGTTGTAATATGATAATAAGCTATTTTGAGCTTTGACATCACCGAATCGATTAATCATTCGATGAAACTAAGTTGTAATCTTATAACAAGCCATTCTGAGCTTTCACATCGCCGAATCGATCAACTGTTCGATGATAATCAGCTACAATCTCATAACAAGCTGTTCTGAGCTTCCACATCGCCGAATCGATCAATCGTTTGATGATGATGAGTTGTAATGTCATAACAAGATATTCTGAGCTTCCACATTGCCAAATCGATCAACTATTCGATAACAATGAGTTGTAATCTCATAACAAGCTTTTCTAAGCTTCCACATCACCGAATCGACCAACCGTTCGATGACAATGAGTTGTAATCTCATAACAAGCCATTTTGAGCTTCCACATTGCTAAATCAGTCAACCGTTTGATGATAATCAGCTGAAATCTCATAACAAGCTATTCTGAGCTTCCACATCACCGAATTGATCAACCATTCGATGATGATGAGTTGTAATCTCATAACAAGCTATTCTGAGCTTCCACATCACCGAATCGATCAACTATTTGATGACAATGAGTTGTAATCTCATAACAAGCTCTTCTGAGCTTCCACATCACCGAATCGATCAACCATTTGATGACAATGAGTTGTAATCTTATAACAAGCTATTTTGAGCTTCCACATTGCCGAATTGGTCAACCATTCGATGATAATTAGTTGCAATCTCATAACAAGCTATTCTGAGCTTCCACATCGCCAAATAGATCAACCGTTCGATGATGATGAGTTGTAATCTCATAACAAGCTATTCTGAGCTTCCACATCACCAAATCAATCAACTGTTTGATGACAATGAGTTGTAATCTCATAACAAGCTATTCTGAGCTTCCACATCGCTGAATTGATCAACCATTCGATGATAATGAGTTGTAATCTCATAGCAAGCCGTTTTGAGCTTCCACATCACTGAATCGGTCAACCGTTCGATGATAATCAGCTGCAATCTCATAACAAGCTGTTCTGAGCTTCCAAATTGCAAAATCAATCAACCATTCGATGATGATGAGTTGTAATCTCATAACAAGCTATTCTGAGCTTCCACATCGCCGAATCGATCAACCGTTCGATGACAATAAGTTGTAATCTCATAACAAGCTGTTCTGAGCTTCCACATCACCGAATCGATCAACCGTTTGATGACAATGAGTTGTAATCTCATAACAAGCCATTCTGAGCTTCCACATCACCAAATCAGTCAACCATTCGATGATAATCAGCTGCAATCTCATAACAAGCTGTTCTGAGCTTCCACATTGCCGAATTGATCAACCATTTGATGATAATGAGTTGTAATCTCATAACAAGCTGTTCTGAGCTTCCACATCGCCGAATCGATCAACCGTTTGATGATAATGAGTTGTAATGTCATAACAAGCTGTTCTGAGCTTCCACATGATTGAATCGATCAACCGTTTGATGACAATGAGTTGTAATCTCATAACAAGCTGTTCTGAGCTTCCACATCACTGAATCGATCAACCATTTGATAATAATCAGCTGCAATCTCATAACAAGCTATTCTGAGCTTCCACATCGCCGAATCAATCAACCGTTCGATAATGATGAGTTGTAATCTCATAACAAGCTGTTCTGAGCTTCCACATTGCCGAATTAATCAACCGTTCGATGACAATGAGTTGTAATCTCATAACAAGCTATTCTGAGCTTCCACATCGCTGAATCGATCAACCGTTCAATGACAATGAGTTATAATCTCATATCAAGCCGTTTTGAGCTTCCACATCACTGAAATTATCAACCGTTTGATGATAATTAGCTTCAATCTCATAACAAGCTATTCTGAGCTTCCACATCGTTGAATCGACCAACCGTTCGATGATGATGAGTTGTAATCTCATAACAAGCTATTCTAAGCTTCCACATCACTGAATCGATCAACCGTTCGATGACAATGAGTTGTAATCTCATAACAAGCTATTCTGAGCTTCTACATTGCGAAATCGATCAATCGTTTAATGAAAATGAGTTATAATCTCATAACAAGCCGTTCTGAGCTTCCACATCGCCAAATCAATCAATCATTTAATGATAATCAGCTGTAATCTCATAACAAGCTGTTATGAGGTTCCACATCACCGAATCGATCAACCGTTAAATGATAATGAGTTGTAATCTCATAACCAGCTGTTCTATGCTTCCACATTGCCGAATCGATCAACCGTTTGATGATAATGAGTTGTAATCTCATAGCAAGCTGTTCTGAGCTTCCACATCGCCAAATCGATCAACTGTTCGATGACAATGAGTTGTAATATCATAACAAGGTGTTCTGAGCTTCCACATCGCTGAATCGATCAACCGTTCGATGATAATCAGCTGCAATCTCATAACAAGCCGTTAGGAGCTTCCACATCGCCGAATCGGTCAACTGTTTGATGATGATGAGTTGTAATCTCATAACAAGCTGTTCTGAGCTTCCACATTGCCGAATCGATCGACTCTTCGATGACAATGAGTTGTTATCTCATAACAAGCTGTTCTGAGCTTCCACATTGCCGAATCGATCAACCGTTTGATGATAATGAGTTGTAATCTCATAACAATCTGTTCTAAGCTTCCACATCGCCCAATTGATCAACCATTCGATGACAATGAGTTGTAATCTCATAACAAGCCGTTCTGAGCTTCCTCATCACCGAATCAGTCAACCGTTCGATGATAATCAGCTGCAATCTCATAACAAGCTATTCTGAGCTTCCACATCACCGAATCGATCAACCGTTCGATGATGATGAGTTGTAATCTCATAACAAGCTATTCTGAGCTTCCACATCGCCGAATCGATCAACCGTTCGATGACAATGAGTTGTAATCTCATAACAAGCTATTCTGAGCTTCCACATTGTCGAATCAATCAACCGTTTGATGACAATGAGTTGTAATCTCATCACAAGCCGTTTTGAGCTTTCACATTGCCGAATTGGTCAACTATTCGATGATAATCAGCTGCAATCTCATAACAAGCTATTCTGAGCTTCCACATCGCCAAATCGATCAACCGTTCAAAGATAATGAGCTGTAATCTCATAACAAGCTATTCTGAGCTTCCACATCGCCGAATCGATCAACCGTTCGATGATAATGAGTTGTAATCTCATAACAAGCTATTCTGAGCTTCCACATCGCCGAATTGATCAACCGTTT
>MU224788.1:26296-45730 GCA_018584345.1 Thuja plicata | reverse complement strand
TGACAATGAGTTGTAATCTCATAACAAGCTGTTCTGAGCTTCCACATCGCCGAATCGATCAACCGTTCGATGACAATGAGTTGTAATCTCATAACAAGCCATTCTGAGCTTCCACATTGCCGAATCAGTCAACCATTCAATGATAATCAGTCGTAATCTCATAACAAGCTGTTCTAAGCTTCGACATCACCGAATCGATCAACCGTTCGATGATGATGAGTTGTAATCTCATAACAAGCTATTTTGATTTTCCACATCGCCGAATCGATCAACCATTCGATGACAATGAGTTGTAATCTTATAACAAGCTGTTCTGAGCTTCCACATCCCCAAATCGATCAACCGTTCGATGACAATGAGTTGTAATCTCATAACAAGCCGTTCTGAGCTTCCACATCGCTGAATCGGTCAACTGTTCGATGATAATTAGCTGCAATCTCATAACAAGCTGTTCTGAGCTTCCACATCACCAAATCGATCAACCATTTGATGATCATGAGTTGTAATCTCATAACAAGGTATTCTGAGCTTCCATATCACTGAATCGATCAACCGTTCGATGATAATGAGTTGTAATCTCATAAAAAGCTCTTCGGAGCTTCCACATCGGTGAATCAATCAACCGTTCGATGACAATGAGTTGTAATCTCATAACAAGCTATTTTGAGCTTCCACATCGCCGAATCGGTCAACCTTTCGATGATAATCAGCTGCAATCTCATAACAAGCTATTCTGAGCTTCCACATTGCCTAATCGATCAACCATTTGATGATGATGAGTTGTAATCTCATAATAAGCTATTCTAAGCTTCCACATCGCCAAATCGATCAACCGTTCGATGATAATGAGTTGTAATCTCATAACAAGCTGTTCTGAGCTTCCACATCGCTGATTCCATCAACCGTTCGATGACAATGAGTTGTAATCTCATAACAAGCCATTCTGAGCTTCCACATGAATAAATCGATCAACCGTTCGATGATAATCAGTTGCAATCTCATAACAAACTGTTCTGAGCTTCCACATTGCCAAATCGATCAACCGTTCGATGATGATGAGTTGTAATCTCATAACAAGGTGTTCTGAGCTTCCAGATCGCTGAATTGATCAACTGTTTGATGACAATGAGTTGTAATCTAATAAAAAGCTATTTTGAGCTTCCACATCGCCGAATCGATCAACCGTTCGATGAAAATGATTTGTAATCTAATAACAAGCCATTCTGAGCTTCCACATCGCCGAATCGGTCAACCGTTCGATGATAATCAGCTGCAATCTCATAACAAGCTGTTCTGAGCTTCCACATTGCCGAATAGATCAACCGTTCAATGATGATGAGTTGTAATCTCATAACAAGTTATTCTGAGCTTCCACATCACTGAATCGATCAACCGTTCCATGACAATGAGTTGTAATCTCATAATAAGCTATTCTAAGCTTCCAAATCACCGAATTGATCAACCGTTCGATGATAATGAGTGTTAATCTCATAACAAGCCATTCTAAGGTTCCACATCCCTGAATCGGTCAACCGTTTGATGATAATCAGCTGCAATCTCATAACAAGCTGTTCTAAGCTTCCACATCGCCGAATCGATCAGCCGTTCGATGATAATGAGTTGTAATCTCATAACAAGCTGTTCTGAGATTCCACATCACTGAATGGATCAACCGTTTGATGATAGTGAGTTGTAATCTCATAACAAGCTGTTCTGAGCTTCCACATCATCGAATCGATCAACTGTTTGATGAAAATGAGTTGTAATCGCATAACAAGCCGTTCTGGGCTTTCACATTGCCTAATCGATCAACCGTTCAATGATAATTAGCTGCAATCTCATAACAAGCTGTTCTGAGCTTCCACATCACTAAATCAATCAACCATTTGATGATGATGAGTTGTCATCTCATAACAAGCTGTTCTGAGCTTCCACATCGCCAAATTGATCAACCATTCAATGATAATGAGTTGTAATCTCATAACAAGCTGTTTTGAGCTTCCACATCGCCGAATCGATCAACCGTTCAATGATGATGAGTTGTAATCTCATAACAAGCTATTTTGAGCTTCCACATTGCCGAATCGATCAACCGTTCGATGACAATGAGTTGTAATATCATAACAAGCTATTCTGAGCTTCCACATCGCTGAATCAATCAACCATTCAATGACAATGAGTTGTAATCTCATAACAAGCCATTCTGAGCTTCCACATCGTTGAATCGGTCAACTGTTCGATGATAATCATCTGCAATCTCATAACAAGCTATTTTGAGCTTGCACATCGCCGAATTGATCAACCGTTCAATGATGATGAGTTGTAATTTCATAACAAGCTGTTCTAAGCTTCCACATCACTGATTCGATCAACCGTTCGATGATAATGAGTTGTAATCTCATAACAAGCTATTCTGAGCTTCCACATCACCCAATCGATCAACTGTTCGATGATGATGAGTTGTAATCTCATAACAAGCTATTCTGAGCTTCCACATCGCCGAATCGATCAACTGTTCAATGACAATGAGTTGTAATCTCATAACAAGTTGTTCTGAGCTTCCACATTGCCGAATCGATCAACCGTTTGATGACAATGAGTTGTAATCTCATAACAAGCCGTTCTGAGCTTCCATATCACTGAATCGGTCAACTGTTTGATGATAATCAGCAGCAATCTCATAACAAGCTGTTCTGAGCTTCCACATCACCGAATCGATCAACCGTTCGATGATGATGAGTTATAATCTCATAACAAGCTGTTATGAGCTTCCATATCGTCGAATTGATCAACCGTTTGATGACAATGAGTTGTAATCTCATAACAAGCTGTTCTGAGGTTTCACATCACTGAATCGATGAACCATTCGATGACAATGAGTTGTAATCTCATAACAAGCTGTTCTGAGCTTCCACATCACCGAATCAATCAACCGTTCGATGACAATGAGTTGTAATCTCATAACAAGCTGTTCTTATCTTCCACATCACTGAATCGATCAACCGTTCGATGAAAATGAGTTATAATCTCATAACAAGGCATTCTGAGCTTCCACATCATGGAATTGATCAACCGTTCGATGATAATCAGCTGCAATCTCATAACGAGCTGTTCTGAGCTTCCACATTGCCGAATCGATCAACCGTTTGATGATGATGAGTTGTAATCTCATAACAAGCTATTCTGAGCTTCCACATCACCGAATCGATCAACCGTTCGATGACAATGAGTTGTAATCTCATCACAAGCTGTTCTGAGCTTCCACATCCCCGAATCGATCAACCATTTGATGATAATGAGTTGTAATCTCATAACAAGCTGTTTTGAGCTTCCACATCACTGAATCGGTCAACCGTTCGATGATAATCAGATGCAATCTCATAACAAGCTATTCTGAGCTTCCACATCGCCGAATCGATCAACCGTTCGATGATGATGAGTTGTAATCTCATAACAAGCTATTCTGAGCTTCCACATTGCCGAATCAATCAACCGTTCGATGACAATGAGTTGTAATCTCATAACAAGCTATTCTGAGCTTCCACATTGCCGAATCGATCAACCATTCGATGATAATGAGTTGTAATCTCATAACAAGCCGTTTTGAGCTTCCACATTGCTAAATCGGTCAACCGTTTGATGATAATATGTTGCAATCTCATAACAAATTGTTCTGAGCTTCCACATCGCCGAATTGATCAACCGTTCGATGATAATGAGTTGTAATGTCATAACAAGCTGTTCTGAGCTTCCACATCGCCAAATCGATCAACCGTTCGATGATAATGAGTTGTAATCTCATAACAAGCTATTCTGAGCTTCCACATCGCCGAATCGATCAACCGTTTGATGACAATGAGTTGTAATCTCATAACAAGCCATTCTAAGCTTCCACATTACCGAATCGGTCAATCATTCGATGATAATCAGTTGCAATCTCATAACAAGCTATTCTGAGCTTCAACATTGCCGAATCGATCAACCATTCGATGATGATGAGTTGTAATCTCATAACAAACTATTCTAAGCTTCCACATCACCGAATCGATCAACTGTTTGATGAAAATGAGTTATAATCTCATAACAAGCTATTCTGAGCTTTCACATCGTCGAATTGATCAACTATTTGATGAATATGAGTTGTAATCTCATAACAAGCCATTCTAAGCTTCTACATTGCTGAATCGATCAACCCTTCGATGATAATCAGCTACAATCTCATAACAAGCTGTTCTGAGCTTTCACATCGCCGAATCAATCAACCGTTCGATGATGATGATTTGTAATCTCATAACAAGCTGTTCTAAGCTTCCACATCGCCCAATCGATCAACCATTCGATAACAATGAGTTGTAATCTCATAACAAGCTGTTCGGAGCTTCCACATCACTGAATTGATCAACCGTTCGATGACAATGAGTTGTAATCTCATAACAAGCCGTTCTAAGCTTTCTCATCGCTGAATCGGTCAATCGTTCAATGATAATCAGCTGCAATCTCATAACAAGCTATTCTGAGCTTCCACATCGCCGAATCGATCTACCATTCGATGACAATGAGTTGTAATCTCATAACAAGCCGTTCTGAGCTTCCACCTTGCCGAATCGGTCAACCGTTCAATGACAATGAGTTATAATCTCATAACAAGCTGTTCTGAGCTTCCACATTGCTGAATCGATCAACTGTTCGATGATGATGAGTTGTAATCTCATAACAAGCTGTTATAAGCTTCCACATCGCCGAATTGATCAACCATTTGATGACAATGAGTTGTAATCTCATAATAAGCTATTCTACGCTTCCACATCACCGAATCGATCAACCGTTCGATGACAATGAGTTGTAATCTCATAACAAGCCATTCTGAGCTTCCACATCACCGAATCGGTCAACCGTTTGATGATAATCAGCTGCAATCTCATAACAAGCTGTTCTGAGCTTCCACATCGCCGAATCGATCAACCGTTCAATGATGATGAGTTATAATCTCATAATATGCTGTTCTGAGCTTCCACATCACCGAATCAATCAACCGTTTGATGACAATGAGTTGTAATCTCATAACAAGCTATTTTGAGCTTCCACATCGCCGAATTGATCAACCGTTTGATGACAATGAGTTGTAATCTCATAACAAGTCGTTCTGAGCTTCCACATTGCCAAATCGGTCAACCGTTCGATGATAATCAGCTGCAATCTCATAACAAGCTGTTCTTAGCTTCCACATCGCCGAATCGATCAACCATTCGATGATGATGAGTTGTAATCTCATAACAAGATATTCTGAGCTTCCACATCGCCGAATTGATCAACCGTTCGATGACAATGAGTTGTAATCTCATAACAAGCTGTTCTGAGCTTCCACATCACCAAAATGATCAACCGTTTGATGACAATGATTTGTAATCTCATAACAAGCCATTCTGAGCTTCCACATCGCTGAATCGGTCAACCGTTCGATGATAATCAGCTGCAATCTCATAACAAGCTGTTTTGAGCTTCCACATCACCGAATCGATCAACCGTTCGATGATGATGAGTTATAATCTCATAACAAGCTGTTCTGAGCTTCCACATTGTCGAATCGATCAATCGTTCGATGACAATGATTTATAATCTTATAACAAGCTATTCTGAGCTTTCACATCACTGAATCGATCAACTGTTCAATGACAATGAGTTGTAATCTCATAAGAAGCCGTTCTGAGCTTCCACATCACTAAATCGGTCAATTGTTCGATGATAATCAACTGCAATCTCATAACAAGCTGTTCTGAGCTTCCACATCGCCGAATCGATCAACTGTTTGATGATGATGAGTTGTAATCTCATAACAAGCTGTTCTGAGCTTCGACATCACCAAATTGATCAACCGTTCGATGATAATGAGTTGTAATCTCATAACAAGCTATTCTAAGCTTCCACATCGCCGAATCGATCAACTGTGTGATGACAATGAGTTGTAATCTCATAACAAGCTGTTTTGAGCTTCCACATCGCCGAATGGGTCAACTGTTCGATGATAATCAACTACAATCTCATAACAAGCTATTCTGCGCTTCCACATCGCCGAATCGATCAACCGTTCGATGATGATGAGTTGTAATCTCATAACAAGCTGTTCTGAGCTTCCACATCACCGAATCAATCAACCGTTTGATGATGATGAGTTGTAATCTCATAACAAGCTGTTCTGAGCTTCCACATCGTTGAATCGATCAACCGTTCGATGATAATGAGTTGTAATCTCATAACAAGCTGTTCTGAGCTTCCACATCGCTGAATCAATCAACCATTCGGTGACAATGAGTTGTAATCTCATAAAAAGTCATTCTAAGCTTCGACATCGCCGAATGGGTCAACCGTTCGATGATAATTAGCTGCAATCTCATAACAAGCTGTTCTGAGCTTCCACATCATCGAATTGATCAACCGTTCGATGAAGATGAGTTGTAATCTCATAACAAGTTGTTCTGAGCTTCCACCTCGCCGAATCGGTCAACCGTTCGATGGTGATGAGTTGTAATCTCATAATAAGCTATTCTAAGCTTCCACATTGCTGAATTGATCAACCGTTCGATGACAATGAGTTGTAATCTCATAACAAGCTATTCTGAGCTTCCACATCACTGAATCGATCAACCGTTCAATGACAATGAGTTGTAATCTCATAAAAAGTCATTCTGAGCTTCCACATTGCCGAATGGGTCAACCGTTCGATGATAATCAGCTGCAACTTTATAACAAGCTGTTCTAAGCTTTCACATCGCCAAATCGATCAACCGTTCGATGATGATGAGTTGTAATCTCATAACAAGCTGTTCTGAGCTTCCACATCACTAAACTGATCAACCGTTCGATGATAATGAGTTGTAATCTCATAACAAGCTATTCTGAGCTTCCACATCACTGAATCAATCAACCGTTTGATGACAATGAGTTGTAATCTCATAACAAGCCATTCTGAGCTTCCACATCACTGAATTGATCAACTGTTTGATGATAATCAGCTGCAATCTCATAACAAGCTGTTCTGAGCTTCCACATCGGCAAATCGATCAACCGTTTGATGATGATGAGTTGTAATCTCATGACAAGCTGTTCTAAGCTTCCACATCGCCAAATCGATCAACTGTTCAATTGTAATGAGTTGTAATCTCATAACAAGCTATTTTGACCTTCCACATTGCTGAATCGATCGACCGTTTGATGACAATGAGTTATAATCTCATTACAAACCCTTCTGAGCTTCCACATCGCCGAATCGGTCAACCATTCGATGATAATCATTTTTAATCTCATAACAAGCTATTTTGAGCTTCCACATCGCCGAATCGATCAACCATTTGATGATGATGAGTTGTAATCTCATAACAAGCTGTTCTGAGCTTCCACATCGTAGAATCGATCAACCGTTCGATGACAATGATTTGTAATCTCATAACAAGCTGTTCTAAGCTTCCACATCGCCAAATCGATCAACCGTTTGATGACAATGAGTTGTAATCTCATAACAAGCTGTTCTGAGCTTTCACATCGCTGAATCGGTCAACCGTTTAATGATAATACGCTGTAATCTCATAACAAGCTGTTCTGAGCTTCCACATCACTGAATTGATCAACCGTTCGATTATAATGAGTTTTAATCTCATAACAAGCTGTTCTGAGCTTCCACATCACCGAATCAATCAACCGTTCAATGATAATGAGTTGTAATCTCATAACAAGTTGTTCTAAGCTTATACATCGCTGAATCAATCAACCGTTTGATGACAATGAGTTGTAATCTCATAACAAGCCGTACTGAGCCTCCACATCACCGAATCGATCAACTGTTCGATGATAATCAGCTGTAATCTCATAACAAGCTATTCTGAGCTTCCATATTGCTGAATCGATGAACCATTTGATGATGATGAGTTGTAATCTCATAACAAGCTATTCTGAGCTTCCACATTGCCGAATCGATCAACCGTTTGATGACAATGAGTTGTAATCTCACAACAAGCTATTCTGAGCTTCCACATCACTGAATCGATCAACCATTCGATGACAATGAGTTGTAATCTCATAACAAGCCATTCTGAGCTTGCATGTCACTGAATCGATCAACCGTTCGATGATAATCAGCTGTAATCTCATAACAAGCTATTCTGAGCTTCCATATCGCCAAATCAATCAACTGTTCAATGATGATGAGTTGTAATCTCATAACAAGCTATTCTGAGCTTCCACATCACCGAATCGATCAACCATTTGATGACAATGAGTTGTAATCTCATAACAAGCTATTCTGAGCTTCCACATCATCAAATCGATCAACCATTCGATGACAATGAGTTGTAATCTCATAACAAGCCATTTTGAGCTTCCACATCGCTGAATCAGTCAACTATTCGATGATAATCAGCTTTAATTTCATAACAAGTTGTTTTGAGCTTCCACATCGCCAAATCGATCAAACGTTTGATGATGATGAGTTGTAATTTCATAACAAGCTATTCTGAGCTTCCACATCGCCGAATCGATCAACCGTTTGATGATGATGAGTTGTAATCTCATAACAAGCTGTTCTGAGCTTCCACATCGCCGAATCGATCTATCGTTCGATGACAATGAGTTTTAATCTCAGAACAAGTTGTTCTGAGCTTCCACATCGCCGAATCGATCAACTATTCGATGATGATGAGTTGTAATCTCATAACAAGCCATTCTGAGCTTCCACATCACCGAATTGGTCAACCGTTCGATGATAATCAACTGCAATCTCATAACAAGCTGTTCTGAGCTTCCACGTCATCGAATCAATCAACCGTTTGATGATGATGAGTTGTAATCTCATAATAAGCTATTCTGAGCTTCCACATCACCGGATCGATCAACCGTTCAATGATGATGAGTTGTAATCTCATAACAAGCTATTCTGAGCTTCCACATCGCTGAATCGATCAACCGTTTGATGACAATGAGTTGTAATCTCATAAAAAGTCATTCTGAGCTTCCACATCACCGAATGGGTGAACCGTTCGATGATAATCAGCTGCAATCTCATAACAAGCTGTTCTGAGCTTCCACATCACCAAATCGATCAACCATTCGATAATGATGAGTTGTAATCTCATAACAAGCTGTTCTGAGCTTCCACATTGCTGAACTGATTAACCGTTAGATGATAATGAGTTGTAATCTCATAACAAGCTATTCCGAGCTTCCACATCGCTGAATTGATCGACCGTTTGATGACAATGAGTTGTAATCTCATTACAAGCCATTCTGAGCTTCCACATCACTGAATTGGTCAACCATTTGATGATAATAAGCTGCAATCTCATAACAAGCTATTCTGAGCTTCCACATCGCCGAATCGATCAACCGTTCGATGATGATGAATTGTAATCTCATAACAAGCTATTCTAAGCTTCCACATCGCCAAATCGATCAACCGTTCGATGACAATGAGTTGTAATCTCATAAAAAGCTATACTGAGCTTCCACATTGCAAAATCGATCAACCGTTTGATGACAATGAGTTGTAATCTCATAACAAGCCCTTCTGAGCTTCCACATTGCCAAATCGGTCAACCATTCGATGATAATCAGCTGTAATCTCATAACAAGCTGTTCTGAGCTTCCACATCACCGAATTGATCAACCGTTTGATGATGATGAGTTGTAATCTCATAACAAGCTATTCTGAGCTTCTACATCGCCGAATCGATCAACCGTTCAATAACAATGAGTTGTAATCTCATAACTAGCTGTTCTGAGCTTTCACATCGCCGAATCGATCAACCGTTTGATGATAATGAGTTGTAATCTCATAACAAGCCGTTCTGAGCTTCCACATCGCCGAATCGGTCAACCGATTGATGATAATATGCTACAATCTCATAACAAGCTATTCTGAGCTTCCACTTCGCCAAATTGATCAACCATTCGATTATAATGAGTTGTAATCTCATAACAAGCTGTTCTGAGCTTCCACATTGCCGAATCAATCAACCGTTCAATGATAATGAGTTATAATCTCATAACAAGCTGTTCTGAGCTTCCACATCGCTGAATCAATCAACAGTTCAATGACAATGAGTTGTAATCTCATAACAAGCCGTTCTGAGCTTCCACATCACCAAATCGATCAACCGTTCGATGATAATCAGTTGCAATCTTATAACAAGTTATTCTGAGCTTCCACATTGCCGAATTGATAAATTGTTTGATGATGATGAGTTGTTATCTCATAACAAGCTATTCTGAGCTTCCAAATTGCCGAATCGATCAACCATTTGATGATAATGAGTTGTAATCTCATAACAAGCTGTTCCCAGCTTCCACATCACCGAATCGATCAACCATTTGATGACAATGAGTTGTAATCTTATAACAAGCTGTTTTGAGCTTCCACATCTCTGAATCGATCAATCGTTCGATGATAATCAGCTGCAATCTCATAACAAGCTATTCTAAGCTTCTACATCGCCAAATTGATCAATTGTTCAATGACGATGAGTTGTAATCTCATAACAAGCTGTTCTGAGCTTCCACATTGCCAAATCGATCAACCATTTGATGACAATGAGTTGTAATCTCATAACAAGCTATCCTGAGCTTCCACATCATCGAGTCAATCAACCATTCGATGACAATGAGTTGTAATCTCATAACAAGCCGTTCTGAGCTTCCACATCGCTGAATCAGTCAACCGTTCGATGATAATCAGGTGCAATCTTATAACAAGCTATTCTGAGCTTCCACATCACCGAATCGATCAACCGTTCGATGATGATGAGTTGTAATCTCATAACAAGCTGTTCTGAGCTTCCACATAGCCGAATCGATCAACCGTTTGATGATGATGAGTTGTAATCTCATAACAAGCTGTTCTGAGCTTCCACATCACTGAATCGATCAACCGTTCGATGACAGTGAGTTGTAATCTCATAACAAGTTGTTCTGAGCTTCCACATCGCCGAATCGATCAACCGTTCAATGACAATGAGTTGTAATCTCATAACAAGCCGTTCTGAGCTTCCACATCACTAAATTGATCAACCATTTGATGATAATTAGCTACAATATCATAACAAACTGTTCTGAGTTTCTACATCACCAAATCGATCAACCGTTCGATGATGATGAGTTGTAATATCATAACAAGCTGTTTTGAGCTTTCACATCACCGAATCGATCAACTGTTCGATGACAATGAGTTGTAATCTCATAACAAGCTATTTTGAGCTTCCACATCACCGAATCGATCAACCATTCGATTACAATGAGTTGTAATCTCATAACAAGCCGTTCTGTTCTTCCACATCACCGAATCGGTCAACCGTTCGATGATAATCAGTTGCAATCTCATAACAGGCTGTTCTAAGCTTCCACATCGCCGAATCGATCAATCATTTGATGATGATGAGTTGTAAACTCATAACAAGCTGTTCTGAGCTTCCACATCACTGAATTGATCAACCGTTGGATGACAATGAGTTGTAATCTCATAACAAGCTATTTTGAGCTTCCACATCACCGAATCGATCAACCATTCGATGACAATGAGTTGTAATCTCATAACAAGCCGTTCTAAGCTTCCACATCTCCGAATCGGTCAACCGTTCGATGATCATCAGTTACAATCTCATAAAAATCTATTCTGAGCTTCCACATCACCGAATCGATCAACCGTTCGATGATAATGAGTTGTAATCTCATAACAAGCTGTTCTGAGGTTCCACATTGCCGAATCGATCAACCATTCAATGACAATGAGTTGTAATCTCATAACAAGCTGTTCTAAGCTTCCACATCACCGAATCCATCAAACATTTGATGACAATGAGTTGTCATCTTAGAACAACCCGTTCTGAGTTTCCACATCACCAAATCTGTCAACCATTTGATGATAATCAGCTGCAATCTCATAACAAGCCGTTCTGAGCTTCCACATTGCCGAATCAGTCAACCTTTCGATGATAATCAGCTGCAATCTCATAACAAGCTATTCTAAGCTTCCACTTCACCTAATCGATCAACCGTTCGATGATGATGAGTTGTAATCTCATAACAAGCTATTTTGAGCTTCCACATCGCCAAATTGATCAACCGTTCGATGACAATGAGTTGTAATCTAATAACAAGCTGTTCTGAGCTTCCACATCACTGAATCCATCAACCGTTTAATGACAATGAGTTGTAATCTCATAATAATCTGTTCTGAGCTTCCACATCGCCGAAATGATCAACCGTTCGATGATAATCAGCTGCAATCTCATAACAAGCTGTTCTGAGCTTCCACATTGCCAAATCGATCAACCGTTCGTTGATGATGAGTTGTAATCTCATAATAAGCTATTCTAAGCTTCCACAACGCCGAATCGATCGACTGTTCGATGACAATGAGTTGTAATCTAATAACAAGTTGTTATGAGCTTCCACATCGCCAAATTGATCAACTGTTTGATGACAATAAGTTGTAATCTCATAACAAGCCGTTCTGAGCTTCCACATCACTGAATCGGTCAACCGTTCAATGATAATCAACTGCAATCTCATAACAAGCTGTTCTGAGCTTCCACATCATTGAATCGATCAACCGTTTGATGATGATGAGTTGTAATTTCATAACAAGCTGTTCTTAGCTTTCACATCGCTCAATCGATCAAGTATTCGATGACAATGAGTTCTAATCTCATAACAAGCTATTTTGAGATTCCACATCGCCGAATCGATCAACCGTTCGATGATAATGAGTTATAATCTCATAACAAGCCATTCTGAGCTTGCACATCGCTGAATCGATCAACCGTTTGATGATAATCAACTGCAATCTCATAACAAGCTATTATGAGCTTCCACATGGCCGAATTGATCAACCGTTCAATGATAATGAGTTGTAATCTCATAACAAGCTATTCTGAGCTTCCACATCGCTGAATCGATCAACCGTTTGATGATAATGAGTTGTAATCTCAGAACAAGCTATTCTAAGCTTCTACATCAATGAATCGATCAACCGTTTGATGACAATGAGTTGTAATCTCATAACAAGCCATTCTGAGCTTCCACATCTCCGAATCGATCAATCGTTCGATGATAATCAGCTGCAATTTTATAACAAGCTGTTCTGATCTTCCACATCGCCGAATCAATCAACCGTTTGATGATGATGAGTTGTCATCTAATAACAAGCTGTTCTGAGCTTCCACATCGCCGAATCGATCAACCGTTCAATGACAATGAGTTGTAATCTCATAACAAGCTGTTCTGAGCTTCCACATCGCTGAATCGATCAACCGTTCGATGACAATGAGTTTTAATCTCATAACAAGCCGTTCTGAGCTTCCACATCACTGAATTGGTCAACTGTTTGATGATAATCAGCTGTAATCTCATAACAAGCTATTTTGAGCTTCCACATTACTGAATCGATCAACCGTTCGATGATGATGAGTTGTAATCTCATAACAAGCTATTCTGAGCTTCCACATTGTCCAATCGATCAACCATTCGATGACAATAAGTTGTAATCTTATAACAAGCTGTTTTGAGCTTCCACATCGCTGAATCGATCAACCGTTCGATGACAATGAGTTGTAATCTCATAACAAGCCGTTCTGAGCTTCCACATCGCTGAATCGGTCAACCGTTCAATGATAATCAACTGCAATCTCATAAAAAGGATTTCTAAGCTTCCACATCGCCGAATCGATCAACCATTCGATGATGATGAGTTATAATCTCATAACAAGCTATTCTGAGCTTCCACATTGTCCAATCGATCAACCATTCAATGAAAATGAGCTGTAATCTCATAACAAGCTATTCTGAGCTTCCACATGGCCGAATCGATCAACCGTTCTATGACAATGAGTTGTAATCTCATAATAAGCTATTCTAAGCTTCCACATCACCGAATCAATCAACTGTTCGATGACAATGAGTTGTAATCTCATAACAAGCCATTCTGAGCTTCCACATCGCTGAATCAGTCAACCGTTCGATGATAATCAGCTGTAATCTCATAACAACCTATTTTGAGCTTCCACATCGCCGAATCCGACAACCATTCGATGATGATGAGTTGTAATCTCATAACAAGCTATTATGAGCTTCCACATCACCGAATCGATCAACCGTTCGATGACAATGAGTTGTAATCTCATAACAAGCTGTTTTGAGCTTCTACATCACCAAATCGATCAACCGTTTGATGACAATGAGTTGTAATCTCATAACAAGCCATTTTGAGCTTCCACATTGCTGAATCGGTCAACCATTCGATGATAATGAACTGTAATCTCATAACAAGCTGTTCTGAGCTTCCACATCGCCGAATCGATCAACCGTTCGATGATGATGAGTTGTAATCTCATAACAAGCTGTTCTGAGCTTCCACATCGCTGAATCGATCAACCGTTCGATGACAATGAGTTGTAATCTCATAACAAGCTGTTCTGAGCTTCCACATCACCGAATCGATCAACCGTTCAATGACAATGAGTTGTAATCTCATAAAAGCCGTTCTGAGCTTCTACATTGCTGAATCGGTCAACTGTTTGATGATAATCAGCTGCAATCTCATAACAAGCTATTCTGAGCTTCCACATCGCCAAATCGATCAACCATTCAATGATGATGAGTTGTAATCTCATAACAAGCTGTTCTGACCTTCCACATCACTGAATCGAGCAACCATTCGATGACAATGAGTTGTAATCTCATAACAAGCTATTCTGAGTTTCCACATCACCGAATCAATTAACCGTTCGATGACAATGAGTTGTAATCTCATAACAAGATGTTCTGAGCTTCTACATCACTGAATCAGTCAACCGTTCGATGATAATCAACTGCAATCTCATAATAAGCTATTTTGAGCTTCCACATCGCCGAATCGATCAATCGTTCGATGATGATAAGTTGTAATCTCATAACAAGCTATTCTGAGCTTCCACATTGTCCAATCGATCAACCGTTCGATGAAAATGAGTTGTAATCTCATAACAAGTCATTCTGAGCTTCCACATCGCGGAATCGGTCAACCGTTTGATGATAATCAACTGCAATCTCATAAAAAGATGTTCTGAGCTTCCACATCGCCGAATCAATCAACCGTTTGATGACAATGAGTTGTAATCTCATAAAAAGCCGTTCTGAGCTTCCACATCGCCGAATAGGTCAACCGTTCGATGATAATCAGCTGTAATCTCATAAGCTGCTATTCTGAGCTTCCACATCGCCGAATCGATCAACCGTTCGATGATGATGAGTTGTAATCTCATAAAAAGCTATTCTGACCTTGCACATCGCCGAACCGATCAACCATTCGATGATAATGAGTTGTAATCTCATAAACATCTATTTTGAGCTTCCACATCGCTAAATCGATCAACCATTTGATGACAATGAGTTTCAATCTCATAACAAGGCATTCTGAGCTTCCACATTGCTGAATTGGTCAACCGTTCGATGATAATCAGCTGCAATCTCATAACAAGATGTTCTGAGCTTCTACATCACTAAATCGATCAACTGTTTGATGATAATGAGTTGTAATCTCATAATAAGCCATTCTGAGCTTCCACATTGCCGAATCGGTGAACCGTTTGATGATAATCAACTGCAATCTTATCACAAGCTGTTCTGAGCTTCCACATCGCCGAATCAATCAACTGTTCGATAATGATGATTTGTAATCTCATAACAAGCTTTTCTGAGCTTCCCCATCACTGAATCAATCAACCATTTGATGATAATGAGTTCTAATCTCATAAAAAGCTATTCTGAGCTTCCACATCGCCAAATCGATCAACCGTTCGATGACAATGAGTTGTAATCTGATAACAAGCCGTTCTAAGCTTCCACATCACCGAATCGGTCAACCGTTTGATGATAATCAGCTACAATCTCATAACAAGCTGTTCTGAGCTTCCACATCGCCGAATCGATCAACTGTTTGATGATGATGAGTTGTAATCTCATAACAAGCTATTCTGAGCTTCCACATCGCTGAATCGATCAACCGTTCAATGATAATGAGTTGTAATCTCATAACAAGCTGTTCTGAGCTTCCACATCGCCGAATCAATCAATCGTTCCATGATAATGAGTTTTAATCTCATAACAAGCTGTTCTGAGCTTCCACATCGCCAAATCAATCAACCTTTTGATGACAATGAGTTGTAATCTCATAACAAGCCATTCTGAGCTTCCACATCGCCGAATCGATCAACCGTTCGATGACAATGAGTTTTAATCTCATAACAAGCTGTTCTGAGCTTTCACATCGCCGAATTGATCAACCATTCGATGACAATGAGTTGTAATCTCATAACAAGCCGTTCTGAGCTTCCACATTGCCGAATCGGTCAATTGTTCGATGATAATCAGCTGCAATCTCATAACGAGCTTTTCTGAGCTTCCACATCACTGAATCGATCAACCGTTCAATGATGATGAGTTGTAATATCATAAAAAGCTATTTTGAGCTTCCACATCGCCAAATCGATCAACCGTTCAATGACAATGAGTTGTAATCTCATAACAAGTCATTCTGAGCTTCCACATCGCTGAATCGGTCAACTGTTCGATGATAATCAGCTGCAATCTCATAACAAGCTGTTCTAAGCTTCCACATCACTGAATCGATCAACCATTTGATGATGATGAGTTGTAATCTCATAAAAAGCTGTTCTAAGCTTCCACATCGCCGAATCGATCAACCGTTTGATGACAATGAGTTATAATCTCATAACAAGCTATTCTAAGCTTCCACATCGCCAAATCGATCAACCGTTCAATGATGATGAGTTGTAATCTCATAAAAAGCTGTTCTGAGCTTCCACATCACCGAATCAATCAACCGTTTGATGACAATGAGTTGTAATCTCATAACAAGCTATTCTGAGCTTCCACATCGCCAAATCGGTCAACCGTTCAATGACAATGAGTTGTAATCTCATAAGAAGCCATTCTGAGCTACCATATTGCTGAATCGGTCAACCGTTCAATGATAATCAGCTGCAATCTCATAACAAGCTATTCTGAGTTTCCACATCGCCAAATCGATCAACCATTCGATGATGATGAGTTGTAATCTCATAACAAGCTGTTATGACCTTCCACATCACCGAATCGATCAACCGTTCGATGAAAATGAGTTGTAATATCATAACAAGCTGTTCTAAGCTTCCACATCACCGAATCGATCAACCGTTTGATGACAATGAGTTGTAATCTCATAATAAGCTGTTCTGAGCTTCCACATTGCCAAATCAGTCAATCGTTCGATGATAATCAGCTACAATCTCATAACAAGCTGTTCTAAGCTTCCTTATCGCCGAATCGATCAACCGTTTGATGATGATGAGTTATAATCTCATAACAAGCTGTTCTGAGCTTCCACATCGCCGAATCGATCAACCGTTCGATGACAATGAGTTTTAATATAATAACAAGCTATTCTGAGCTTCCACACCACCGAATCGATCAATTATTTGATCACAATGAGTTGTAATCTCATAATAAGTGGTTCTGAGCTTCCACATCACCAAATTGGCCAACCGTTCGATGATAATCAGCTGCAATCTCATAACAAGCTGTTCTGAGCTTCCTTATCGCCGAATCGATCAACCGTTTGATGATGATGAGTTGTAATCTCATAACAAGCTATTCTGAGCTTCCACATCGCCGAATCGATCAACCATTCGATGACAATGAGTTGTAATCTCATAACAAGCTGTTCTGAGCTTCCACATCACCGAATTGATCAACCGTTCGATGACAATGAGTTGTAATCTCATAAAAAGCCATTCTGAGCTTCTACATTGCCGAATCGGTCAACCGTTTGATGATAATCAGCTGCAATCTCATAACAAGCTGTTCTGAGCTTCCACATCGCCGAATCAATCAACCATTCAATGATGATGAGTTGTAATCTCATAATAAGCTATTCTGAGCTTCCACATCGCTGAATCGATCAACCGTTCGATGACAATGAGTTGTAATCTCATAACAAGCTGTTCTGAGTTTCCACATCGCCGAATCGATCAACCGTTTGATGACAATGAGTTTTAATTGCATAACAAGCCGTTCTGAGCTTCCACATTGCCGAATCAATCAACTGTTCAATGATAATCAGCTGCAATCTCATAACAAGCTGTTCTGAGCTTCCACATCACCGAACTGATGAACCGTTCGATGACAATGAGTTGTAATCTCATAACAATCTATTCTGAGCTTCCACATCACAGAATCGATCAACCATTAGATGATGATGAGTTGTAATCTCATAACAAGCTGTTCTGAGCTTCCACATCGCCGAATCGATCAACCATTCGATGACAATGAGTTGTAATCTCATAACAAGCTGTTCTGAGTTTCCACATCGTCGAATCGATCAACCATTCGATGATGATGAGTTGTAATCTCATAACAAGCTGTTCTGTGCTTCCACATTGCCGAATCGATCAACCATTCGATGACAACGAGTTGTAATCTCATAAAAAGCCGTTTTGAGCTTCCACATCCCCGAATAGGTCAACTGTTCAATGATAATCAGCTATAAGCTCATAACAAGCTGTTCTGAGCTTCCACATCACCGAATCAATCAACCATTCGATGACAATGAGTTGTAATCTCATAACAAGCTTTTTTGAGCTTCCACATCGCGAAATCGATCAACCGTTTGATGACAATGAGTTGTAATCTCATAACAAGCTATTTGGAGCTTCCACATCGCCGAATCGGTCAACCGTTCGATGATAATTAGCTGCAATCTCATAACAAGCTGTTCTGAGCTTCCACATCGCCGAATCGATCAACTGTTCGATGATGATGAGTTGTAATCTCATAACAAAATGTTCTGAGCTTCCACATCGCCGAATCGATTAATCATTCGATGACAATGAGTTGTAATCTCCTAACAAGCTATTTTGAGCTTCCACATCGCTGAATCGATCAACCATTTGATGAAAATGAGTTGTAATCCCATAACAAGCCATTCTGAGCTTCCACATCACTGAATCGGTCAATCGTTTGATAATAATCATCTGCAATCTCATAAAAAGCTGTTCTGAGCTTCCACATCACCGAATCGATCAACCGTTCAATGATGGTGAGTTGTAATCTCATAACAGGCTATTCAGAGCTTCCACATCACCGAATCGATCAACCGTTCGATGATAGTGAGTTGTAATCTCATAACAAGCTATTCTGAGCTTCTACATCGCCGAATTGATCAACCGTTCGATGATAATGAGTTGTAATCTCATAACAAGCCATTCTGAGCTTCCATATCGCCGAATCGGTCAACCGTTTGATGATAATCAGCTGCAATCTCATAACAAGCTGTTCTGAGCTTCCACATCGCCGAATCGATCAACCGTTTGATGATGATGAGTTGTAATCTCATAACAAGCTATTCTGAGCTTCCAC
>MU224787.1:122537-136101 GCA_018584345.1 Thuja plicata | reverse complement strand
TCCCTATGCTACCATACATATCTTCCACATACCCTATCCACCATCCTATCTAAGTCCATCATCTGATGACATGTAACTAATTGAATGTTTGATAATGTTAAGTTGAAGATTATGCAAGACATTAAATAAGTTAATAGTTTGTACTTTCATTGATGTCAACTTGATATCATCTGTACAGTCATATGCATAATGTCAAAGACTTCAAAGAATCAATGGAACAGAGATTATGCTTTCAGCAATGCATAAAAGTCAAGTATTCACTAAGTGACAGACAACACCGACAGAGTGCACACCATCGATCAAGGCAAAGAAAAAGTCACAGTGATGCCTGACAAGAAGAAGAGAGTGTTGCTCGATGAAGCAAAATAATAGTGATACCCGACGAGTAAAATCCAAGGATGCTCGACGAACGGAGATCCCGAAGTTAACTAGAGTCACACTGATGAAACTGGCAGTTATCACTGACAACTAATTGCAGAGTTGACCGATAACTAACTATTTCACATTATTTTACATTATTCAAAGGTAGTTGATTCAAAGATAACTGGCAGTTACAAGGAGGGGCACAAAGGCCAATGTAGCACGTACAACCTAAGAAGCGAAGGTTATAGGCACGATTGGTGTGGCTAAGAGTAAGACCCTTGTCAACAACCTGGAAGAGGAAGGTGGTGCCTTCAGAAATTTCACAAAAGAGGAGGCTGCCAGGTGGTTTAATTAATGGGGGTAATGGGTTCCTTTTTAGATTTTTGTTAATAGAAAATCGATAATATTTCTAGCATGTTTACCTATAAATGAACTTGGGAGCAAATTAGAAGATTGCAACAAAGTTTTTGCACGATTGTAATCGACAACTATGTATGGCAATGATGTAATCTTTTCTACATATTAATGAAATACATATTACCGATAAAAAAAAACTATTTTAAAAAAAATTTAAACTATTTTACACTATTTTAAATTATTTTACATTATTTCATACTATTTTAAATTATTTTATACTATTTTACACTATTTTATACTATTTTACACTATTTTAAATTTTTAAAAACTATTTTACAATATTTTAAACTATTTCACATTATTTTACACTATTTTAAAATAATTTATGTTATTTTAAACTATTTTAAAACATTTTAAACTTTTTTATACTATTTTAAACTATTTTACACTATTTTAAATTATTTTACATTATTTCATACTATTTTAAATTATTTTATATTATTTTACACTATTTTATACTATTTTACACTATTTTAAATTTTTTTAAACTATTTTACAATATTTTAAACTATTTCACATTACTTTACACTATCTTAAAACAATTTACGTTATTTTAAACTATTTTAAAATATTTTAAACTTTTTTTTATACTATTTTAAACTATTTTACACTATTTTAAATTATTTAACACTTTTAAAATATTTTGTAATGTTTTACACTATTTTAAATTATTTTATGCTATTTTAAACAATTTTAAATTATTTTAAATGTTTTTACACTATTTTACTTTATTTTTATCTATTTACACTATTTTAAATTATTTTAAACTATTTTACACTATTTTAAAATATTTTAAATTATTTTACACTATTTTAAAATATTTTAAATTATTTTGCACTATTTTACATTATTTTCTAATATTTTAAGCTATTTTACACTATTTTCCAATATTTTAAGCTATTTTACACTATATTAAACTATGTTAACCTATTTTACATTACTTTAAACTATTTTAAAACTATTTTATACTATTTTATACTATTTTACACTAGTTTAAACTATTTTTAAAAAAATTGTTAAACTATTTTACACTATTTTAAACTATATTAAATTATTTTACATTTTTTTATTAATAAAAGGTCGATGCCTATAGATTATATTAATATATAAAATTTTCAAATTTTACAAAGAGTTCCATTCTCTACGGGTATTGGTAGGAAAGAATGGAGAAGAAAACCTCCAGTCTCGCCTGGGACCATGGGTCCAGATTATGAGTTACAATTAATAAGTTATGAGGGCATTCCCTCATTTATAGATCAGAACAAAGTCTCTCCTTTATTTACAAAGGAAATCCTTTGTATATAAATTCCTAAGTTACAAGATATACTAGCATTTCCTTGCACATTTTTAATTTGTAATCAAGAGCCAGGGATGCCCTTCACTTCAACCTCTATCCTTTTATTGTACGTACCAAATTTCAAACCATATCTTTGATGTCCATTGCTTTTTTTTTTCCTACAACTTTCAATGCACACATAAACACTAGAGGAACCTGTCTACAGCTTTATGGTTTATTGTTAGTTTGAAAAAACCTTAATATATGAGATATTTATAGCCTTGTATTACTTTAATTCAAGTTTTAGAGCATACTTGTTTAGAGCATTACAACCAATTTTAGAGCTTGGTGATCAAAATGAAATCCTATTCTTCATAATTTTAGTTTGACTAAGCATTACTAGAGAAGAGATAACTGAAAATAGATGGCTGAGAAGAGTCCATGTATGAAATTCATAGCTAATTTCTACTTTTACCTTTGTTTGAGTAAGTAATATGCTAGTGCTAATATGTCATAATCCACTACTTACTATTTATATCAATTCTATACATTCATTCATTTAAACAATATCTTACTTTCTTAGTAGAAAGGAAAAGAAAAATTACTAATAAACGATAATTTTAGCAATCCCATCTTAAGGTTAGCTTCGATTATGCTTAATATTTTGAATTTTATTTGCTTATCTATGTATTTATAGTCTATAATATACCTACTATCATTGTACAGATTCACAAACTTTATACAAATGAAAAGAGAGAAATCACAAAATTGTGTTTTAGAGGCTTTATACCATACAGAACATACCTTTTATAAGTTTCTTAATTTCTCTACTATGAGTATACTATGAGACATATTTTTTCTTATACATGATCATTTATATTAATATAGATTAATTTAATAAATGACTAATGTTTTATTGATAGCATATCAGTAAATAACTATAACTATATCTATATAGATATATAACTATTATGATTAATAAAAGTTTATATATATATATATAGGAGATTACAGGAGAAAAACATATTAACTAGAAAGCTACCTAGAGTATCCTAGCAAAAGCAAAGCTTCAATAAGTATGCCAAAAAGATCATATTAGTCCCCACCTACTAGGAAAAAAATTAATAATCCTACATTAAGGCCCTGCAAGGCTAGAGAGTCCCTTAAACTAGGAGAGAACTCCCAGAACCTGGGAGCCAAGACCTAAGAGAGTAGGGCAAAGGGGTCATCCATATATTCTATAGTGTAATTATCACCTATTCTATGGCACCTACTCTTAACACCCATACCTCAAAACCCTTCAGCCTACCAAGTCCCTAATAGGTTCTAATCTATTTTAAAAGCGTAATTACTAAGAATTTCTTCTACCTCAGACTGAAGACTACTCAGGGGAACCTTCCAATACCTATAAAAACATCAATTCAAGGCTTCAAGATGTTAATACAAAAAATATGATACTCTCCCTTTAAATTTATGTATTTATAACTGGTCAAGATGTTTTTTCCTAAAATGAACTTGATCGAATATATATATATATTTATATATATTAAAAATTTGCTAATTGTAAACTATCTTACGCTGAAAACATAGAAAATAAACTGTAGATGGATGGAGATTACTGGGATATCGGCAGAACAGAGGCAGGGAAATTAGAAGGCTCCACCAAATTGTGAATAGAGATAATGCATTCCCTTTAAAAGGATAATTATGGCCAACATAGTCACAATGCTTTGATGATAACAAATTTTGAAAAAAGGCCAAACTTTTCTTTAGGTTAGAGAGGGAATCCCCTTTTTGGTTACTTCTGTACCGAATTTTCCCTTTAGAATCATAAGACAAAAACTACATATATCCCCGAAGATACCTTAACAAGAATACCACTTGAACTTAAAACACGTACAATACTTCTATCAATCCAAATGTTCCTGAGCAAAGATCTTTCCTTAAAAAATAGTACAAAATAGAGGATAAACTAATAGATGGTCATTATAAAAGGATTTACATCTTTTATTCTTCATTCATAGAGAGGGAATAAATTTCTACATTAAGATGTCTCATTGGATATGGGATATCTATATTGATGCTAATTTCAGAATCAGATTCCCAAACCCCCACTTGATCTTCCAGAATGAAAGTATCTATCTAATCCAATCCATCTGGGAGTTTAACATGGAAGAAGCAATAAAGAAAATTTAGATTTCTTCTCATGGTCATCAATTTGCAAAACTGGGAAAGCTGGTACTAGTCTACCACCCACCAAAGATAGATCATAAAAAAATAGCTTGGGTATTGTAAGATCTTCCTTAATATTGGCCAGAACTTTATCCAAGTCACCTAGGTAATAATTTTTAAACAATCTTCTGCTGAGTATCCCCAAAGGTAGTTTGTCTGTACCTTCTTAGAGGGCCGAGGCAATGAATAAGGCTAGAATATCTGAGTTGACTTTGTACCTATCCAATTTATTGATACATTCCTTGCCCAGGATTCTCAAAACTATCCTGATGACTAAATTGTGAGAAGAAAGTAATACATTTTTTATCCTCGATCCCAAAACGGGTGTGTCGAAGGCAATTTGAATTCGGGGTCCCCTAAGCTTAATGGGTGTAGTCATCTTCCGAGAATAAGAATACAACATACCTAGAAAATGTTTCTTTGGATCTAAAATATAAGGGGAGTGGCTAAAGAGGAATACAACCATATGGAAAAGGAAACAACACCATTACAGCTTCTTACAGGTTGGCAGGAAATCAATGAGAGGAAGTAAATGGGAAAAGTTACAAAAATATTATCTTCATAAGTTTATTTATAAAAATATATCCTTATATATTCATAAAAATATATTTTTATAAATATCAAATGTATATAACACTATTTAGTGTATATAGTCTTATTGAATATGTGTTAATATATATATATATATATATATAAACTATATATATACCAATTAAAATCTCTAGTTTATTAAAATATACACCCCTATGATAATACCCAGAGAATACTTGGTGAGATTCATACTACCTGTTTACCATATGAATAATTCTTGAGAATCCATACACACTAATATAGTGTCCTTAAGAGGATAATCTTATACTTTTAATCTGAAATTTCCTATTTGTACATATAAATTTACATATCATAACGGATTTGAAATTTTAATCTATAAACAAAAGGAAATATCATCCTAATCTTTATCCACAATTATTTTGATATACTATGTATATACATAAAAAATTTATACTTCTTAACAAAGTTATTTTTCCAGCTAATCCACAATGCTTACACTATACTTCTATACATAGTACTTTTTTCAATTACTCCATATTTACTTACTCATATTCTACTGAAATTTCTTACTCAAAATTATTTGCTACTATATCTCTTACCCTTTTATTTATTAATACTATAAGCAAAAAACTTATATCAACTATAACTAAAATAACAAATTTTAATTAGTCCTTCTTGAGCAAGTCACAGCTCCAATCCCCTTCAACTTTTTTTACTGTGATTATGGCCACTTCTTCCTTTGCCAAATCCTTCATATTTTTAGAGCATTTCTTTACTGATGGCGTCACTATACAAAAGTTCTCCATTTCCATGTCTTCCAAAAGTTTTGGGATTTCAAAACCCTTGTCTCGCCAGTATTTAAGGAGCCAATATATGTCCATTTATTTTTTTAGTAGCTGATTAAACAAGAAATCCATATTTCTTTGCATCTCAAGTCAGTGAGTGTCGAAAACCTCTTCATCTTTGAAAACAATCATCAAAACTCGTTGACTTTTAGGGATATCCTTCAACTTTACTTTTTCTGTATGCATTGTTATTTCCATGAACAACACAGTTAGTTGATTGCTAATGCAATATACCATATTCTCCAAACCACCCAAAATGTTATCTATAAAAATTAACTGTGTTACCTCCATGATTTCACTCTTCTTCCAACCAGTAAAGGTAGCCAAAGCAATGAAAAGACCCACAATGTTTCCCTTCATCCAGAATGTGAAGGAATTATCAAAATGGGCATCCCCCATACCCTTTTCCAGAGCTCTTCTAGCTACTTCTGGGATAGGCTTCAAGATTTTATTCCACCTTTCTAGTTTTATGGTTCCCCAAGAAGCCATAGCTCGATTATTTCTTAGCGTAAACGTAATTAGCCTGGTTTCCATCCTTACTGATAACAGATCTTCATAGCTAGAAATCTCCTTACTAACACTTGATAATGCTTATTAATCCTCCTCTTACCTTTAATATAGGATACCGAGTTCTTAACCCTAAATTAGCCTTTTCATTTACCAATCTCTAGGTAGTAATTATTCTTTTACTTAATTTAGTCATTTATTACGGGCATACAGACATGTGGGTTTTGATAAATGTAACTTACTCCTTCCTTTATGCATGAGTAGCTATACTCATGCATGACTCTGTTCTCAAAATCATAAGGTGAGGTGGGAATATGAGAGTAGTACTATAATTTACAATAATAATTGCATTGTAATCATAGTCATTAAAGGATGAAAGGGGAGTATATTTTACTCATCAATCTGAATGAGATATATAAGTATTGTTTAATTGCGAAACTCCCCCAATTCATTCAAAAATAGAATATTTGTTCCCATATATTATTCATATAAAACATTATATTCTAATTTAACATTAAAAATTTTATTTTATATACTATTACTATTAAGGGTCTACTGATTGTGTTTTAGGAAATTGTCAATAGCTAGATTGGCTAATTCATCTACTCGATAATTACCTTCTTTGTAAATATGGTTAATAGTGATTTTCTCAAAGGAGTCGCACAATGTCAATGCTGAAGAAAGGATAGAGTCTAATCTCTAATTGAGAAGAGAGCCTTTCCTAACGGTGTTAATAATTATGGCAGAATTACTTTCAATATCGAGTCTTTTAATGCCTAACTGATGACAAAGAGACAACCCTTCCATGAAGGCCTCCAATTCTGCCCAATTATTTGTCTCATTACCTATGAATTTACTGCTCTGAGCAATTTCCACTCCTTCTGAGTCATGGATGCAACAACCTATACCCGCCATACCTAGGTTACCTCATGATGCCCCATCAAAGTTGAGTTTGAACCAGCCTACCTAGGGTGGAGACCAAGTGCTACATTTGTTTTGAGACAGACCATCCCCTATACCTATGAAGGGAGGGATTTGTAGTCCAATCCATTTGTTCCTGGTTCTACCATCCCATTGAGTCATAATTGCTTCCTTGTTATTACTCATCATGATTTTATTATTTGCTACTTTAATTATGGAGCTTTCAATTTTATTTATTAGATTAGAAACTTTCATCTTAGATTCTTAAAAAATTCACCTATTTCTCTCCTTCCATATTTCTCATAGTACTATCGAAGGTGCCAGAGGCCATAATAAACAATAAATAGAGTCCTTATTAAGATGTGTCAGGAAACAAGAAAATTTGAGATAGAGTTAGGGAAGGCAGACTTCCATTAATTATTTTACATTATTTCATACTATTTTAAATTATTTTATACTATTTTATACTATTTTAAAACCTTTTAAAACTATTTTACACTATTTTAAACTCTTTCATATTATTTTACACTATTTTAAATTATTTAACATTATTTTAAAATATTTTATATTATTTTATAATATTTTAAACTATTTTAAATTATTTTATAATATTTTAAATGGTTTTAAACTATTTTAAACTATTTTACTTTAAGTTTAACTATTTCACACTATTTTGAATTATTTTAAACTATTTTACACTATTTTAAATTATTTTACACTATTTTACAATATTTTAAACTAATTTTACGCTATATTAAACTAGTTTACACTATTATAAACTATTTTACACAATATTAAACTATTTTAAATGATATTTAACTATTCTACACTATTTTATAGTATTTTAAACTATTTTAAAAAAATTTAAAAATTTAAAATTATTTTACACTATTTTTAATTATTTTACACTATTTTAAACTATTTTTACACTATATTAAACTAATTTACACTATATCAAATTAGTTTACATTATTATAAACTATTTTACACTATTCTATACTATAATAAACTATTTTAAATGATATTAAACTATTTTATACCATATTAAACTATTTTATTCTATTTTACATTATTTTGAACTATTTTACACTATTTTAAACTATTTTACACTATTTTAAAAAATTGTTAAACTTTTAAAAACTATTTTAAATTATTTTAAATAATTTTATATTATATCATACTATTTTAAATTATTTTATAATATTTTATACTAAATTATACTATTTTAAATTTTTTTTAAATTATTTTACACTATTTTAAACTATTTCACACTATTTTAAATTATTTTATAATATTTTAAAATATTTTACATTATTTTACACTATTTTAAATTATTTTATGCTATTTCATACTATTTTAAACAATTTTAAATTATTTTAAATTATTTTTCACTATTTTAAATTATTTTACATTATTTGAAATAATTTTACACTATTTTACATTATTTTTAACTATTTCACACAATTTTAAATTATTTTAAACTATTTTCAAAATATTTTAAATTATTTTGCACTATTTTATATTATTTACTAATATTTTAAACTCTTTTACACTTTTTTTTATACTATATTAAATTAGTTTACACTATTCTAAACTATTTTATACTATTTTACACTATATCAAACTATTTTAAATGATATTAAATTATTTTACACTATTCTACATTATATTAAACTGTTTTAAATGATATTAAACTATTTTACATAATATTAAATTATTTTAACCTATTTTACATTACTTTAAACTATATTACAATTTGTAAAATTATTTTACACTATTTTAAACTATTTTACACTATTTCAAACTATTTTAAAATGATTTTATACTATTTTACATTATTTTAAAAAAATGTAAAACTATTTTATAATATTTTAATTATTTTACATTATTTCATACCATTTTAAATTATTTTAAACTATTTTTTGATATTTTACAAATTTTTAAACCTATTTCACATTATTTTACACTATATTTTGAAATAATTTATATTATTTTAAAATATTTTAAACTTTTTAATACTATTTTACACTATTTCAAACTATTTTAAAATATTTTGCACTATTTTAAATATTTTTATATTATTTTACACTATTTTAAATTATTTAATACTATTTTAAACAATTTAATACTATTTTAAACCATTTTACATTATTTTTTACTATTTCACACTATTTTGAATTATTTTAAACTATTTTAAATTATTTTGCACTATTTTATATTATTTTAAAAAAATATTAAAATAGTTTACACTGTTCTAAACTATTTTACACTATAATAAATTATTTTAAACGATACTTAACTATTTTACACTATTTTAAATTATTTTACATTATTTCACACTATTTTAAAATAATTTATATTATTTTAAACTATTTCTATTTTTTTATATTATTTTACACTATTTAAAACTATTTTACACTATTTCAAACATTTTTCCAATATTTTAAAATATTTTATATTATTTTACACTATTTTAAATCATTTTACGTTATTCTATAGTATTTTAAACTATTTCACACTATTTTTAATGATTTTATATTATTTTAAACTATTTTATATTATTTTAAACTATTTTAAACTATTTTACATTATTTTAAACTATTTTACATTATATTAAATGAGTTTTCATACTACTAAAAGAGTTTACACTATTCTAAATTATTTACACTATTTTACACTATATTAAATTATTTAAAATAATATTACACTATTTTACACTAGTTTATACTATTCTAAAATTAGTTTACATAAATTTTATACTATTTTACACTATTTTAAAAAATTGTTAAACTATTTCACACTATTTTAAAATTATTTTATATTATTTCATAGTATTTAATATAATTTTATATTATTTAAAATTATTTTATACTATTTTACATTATTTTAAACTATTTTAAATTATTTTACATAATTTTAAACAGTTTTACACAATTTTAAACTATTTTAAATTATTTTACACTATTTTAAATAGTTTTACACTATTTTATATTATTTTTAACTATTTCTCATTATTTTGAATTATTTTAATCTATTTTATACTATTTTATACTATTTTAAATTATTTTGTATTATTTTATTTTTTTATAATATTTTTAATTATTTTATAATATTTTAATTATTTTACACTATTTTAAATTGTTTTACAATATTTTTAAATAATATTAAACTATTTTACACCATATTAAACTATTGTATCTTATTTAATATTAATTTAAATTATTTTACAATATTTTAAACTATTTTAAAATTATTTTACACTATTTTCTACTATTTTAAAAAATTGTTAAACTATTTTACACTATTTTAAGGTATTTTACATTATTTCATACTATTTTAAACTATTTTATACAATTTTATAGTAGTTTAAAATTTTTAAAATAATTTACATCATTTTAAATATTTCACATTATTTTATACTATTTTATAATATTTTAAACAATTTGAATTTATTTTAAATTATTTTACATTATTTTAAATAGTTTTATAATATTTTTAACTATTTTACACTATTTTGAATTATTTTAAACTATTTTACACTATTTTAAGTTATTTTAAATTATTTTAAACTATTTTACATTAATTTATAAAATATTAAACTCGTTTACACTATTCTAAACTATTTTACACTATATTAAAATATTTTAAATGATATTAAACTATTTTACACAATTTTAAATATATTTTATATTATTTTATACTATTTTAAACTATTTTTGAATAAAATATTGAACTATGTTACAATATTTTATATTACTTTATATTAATTTATATTATTTTATATTAATTTATACTATTTTACATTATTTTGCACTATTTTAGACTTTTAAAACTATTTTACACTATTTTCAACTATTTTATAATATTTTCAAATAATTTACATTATTCTAAACTATTTTAAAATAATTTACATTATTTTAAACTATTTTAAAATAATTTACATTATTTTAAACTATTTTAAAATAATTTACATTATTTTAAACTATTTTAAATTATTTTAATTTTTTTAATATTATTTTACACTATTTCAAATTATTTTAAACTATTCTTAACCATTTTAAATAGTTTTACACTATTTTAAACTATTTTTTGCTATTCTATGTTATTTTATACTATTTTGTTTTTTTTAATATTATTTTACACTATTTTTATTTATTTTAAATGATTATATACTATTTTTAACTATTTTACATTATTTTTATTTATTTCATATTATTTTAAATTATTTTTATCTATTTTACACTATTTTTACACTATATCAAACTAGTTTGCATACTATTAAACTACTTTACACTATTCTAAACTATTTACATTATTATACACTATATTATCCTATTTTAAATGATATTAAACTATTTTAAACTATATTAAATTATTTTAATTATTTTACATTACTTTGAACTATTTTACAATTTGTAAAATTATTTTACACTATTTTATGCTATTTTAAAATATTTTAAAAAATTGTTAAACTATTATAAATCTAAGTTTCATTATTTTACACTATTTTATACTATTTAAAACTATTTTTAAAAAAATATTAAACTATTTTACATTATTTTAAATTATTTCATATTATTTTAAATTATTTTATACAATTTTAAATTATTTACACTATTTTATACTATTTTACAGTATTTTATACTATTTTAAACTATTTCACATTATTTTACACTATTTTATCTTATTTTACGTTATGTTAAACTATTTTTAACCATTTTAAATAGTTTTACACTATTTTATGTTATTTTTAACTATTTCACATTATTTAAATTTTTTATTATTACACCGAGAGGTGTCCTACAGTGGCAGCAAGTTGAGCGGATGTACATAAAAAAGAAACTCTTAAGTTTCCACCCATTGTAACCATTTTGAAATTCAATGTGCGGCACTCTCTGCGTTTGTTTGGATACAGGTGGCAGAGGGCAGTTTGTCACGTCCCAGCATATCAAAGGCTGGAAGAAACGGCTACAGCGGAGTAAATGTAGCAGTCGTTTCACATTCGTGTACACTGCCATCTCACATGCAAGGGCTGTTTCATATCCACGCGCAGGGAGCCATTTCACCGTTACAAATTTCCCAAGAGTCATTTACACTTATAAAGCACGATATCAGCTCAACATAGTCTGCAATTGAAATAGTTTCAAATTCTCAATACTCAGCTATGATGATAAGCGCAATGGCAGTGTCTGATTTGGAATGCATGTCCGCTTCAGAAATTTGGATCCCCTGCTCGAGAAGATGTTGCGCTAAAAATTTCACTTCTGCGCTTATATTTCTGTTTTTAATGTACTCTTTATTATTGTTTTTGTTATCGGTTCAGAGAATGTATCTTCAAGAAAGAAGCCAAAATGACCCAGATCATCATTTGTTTGACAAAGAAAGAGAAGAAATAGATACTTCTGTGGCTATAAGGCAAGATGTTCAACTTTACCAGCCTCTTTGTTTTCATCCTCTAACCGCAGGGTTTTAGATCACATGTCTTGTCATTAGCAGCCATTGCAAACAAACTTTGATCATTTTTATGACAATCGTTGCAGAGATTATAGAGAAACTCCTCTCCACATTGCTTTGGAAAATTGATGTTGGAGATTTTGCAAGGAGTAGATCTATTTTAGCACTAAATTTCACATTAATTCTCAAAATTTATTTTCAAACAGGTTTTCATATTGAATCATATTTGGCTAAAATACTGCATGTCCTAAGTTATTGTAAGATGCCAAACAACATTACACAAATGAATCAAAATTCATAAAAAATATATGCTGGACTAAATCTAATTTAAGCTTTCTTCTATTTTTTTAGCATGTTTTGCATATATATTTTTAAAAGTTTATGTTACAAGATTTCTCACTCACAAAATACAAAATAGTAGGTGTGAGCATTTCCTTTTTTCTAAGAAACTTCTAATTTGTAAAGATTTATAATAAAAATATTTGTTATGAAATTAGAAAAAGTAGTTCTCAATAATTAATTTAAGATACAATAATTGAAAAACCTAAATTATTAGATAAATTATATTAAATTTTTTTTCAAATTGTTTTATTAATTTATAATAAATATATCTTTATAGTTAATCTTTCTGGAAATTAAAAATAATAATAAATGAAGAAATTTTAAAGAAAGTTAATAAAACAAGTGCCACGTAGTGGCCTCACTTGCCGTAAATAATTATAATTATATATGTAAATTTTACTTTTATTATATATATTATGTATTTTTTAATTATTAATTATTTAATAAAAGTAAAATTATTATAGATTAAAAATTAAATAAGAAATTTTTTATAAAATTTGAAAAGTAATATTTAATAAATTATTTTTCCATATATTATAATTTCATTTGTATAGTTGTAATTGTAAAAATTTAAAATATAGTTATAAATTATAAATGTAAGGTAGAATTTAAATAATAATATATAAAGAGATAATGAAATATTAAAATTATATAA
>MU224787.1:82617-99322 GCA_018584345.1 Thuja plicata | reverse complement strand
ATTTGGGAGTTGGGTGCCATAGGGATTGCAAATGACCTTGAAACCTATCAAATACCTTTAAATACAATCTATAAACATCATTTGTGTCACTTTGGGTTGTTGGGTGAAATATCATTATATGTGAGTTCATTAAAGCCTTTAAGGGCTTGGGGAAACCATAGCCACCATTAACCAAGTTTATATCCATTTTGTTGTTTCTAAGTTCACCACCCTTACCTCTGCATCAGACAAGCTTAATTCATTTTTTAATACATGAAAAGGGGATTAAGGGGAGTGAATAGAAAGAGGATGTTGAAGAGAAACTGATGAAGAGAAACTTCATGTAGTGTTGATCAAACAAGTTGAAGGAGAGTTAAGGAATTCTACAGACAACCGACAAACAGTGAGCATAGCATCACAGAGCAGAAAGTATGGAGCACAAGGATTAATTGATATATTGATCAGAGAGGTAATGTACTTAAATAGATCTAAAAATCTGCAATTCAAAGTTACAATATGAACAGGTCATAATGTTTCAGTTTAACCATTGAAGCATCAAGTCTCTTAACCGAGCAGGACTTAACAGTCTTCTATATATTGAGGTACATCCCAAGGAGTGCCAAAAACATTGATTCATGAAAGTAGCATTGGATATGTCCGATGCCTATTGACAGTCTAAGAGAGAGGTTGATTTAAGGATGGCAACATTAGATGCCCGATACTTAGTGACAACCTCTATGTATAAAATCCTCTAATAAGGTCACACCTAATAGTGTGTTTGTAACCTTTGACAGGGTTGGCTCTTAACATGGCTCACTTTAGAAGAGTGAAAATTTGGGGTACTGGTCCCAGTGGTTTTTCCCTTAACAGGGTTTCCACGTTAAAATCCATGTGTTATGTGTGTATGATTCATTTCTTTATTGTTTTGTATCTTACATAATTCATTATGGATCGATCGATATACTCTTCTTATTTACTAAGTTTTGGTAAATAGTTATACTACTTATCGGTAATCAAGAAAGAATAAGGATTGACAGAGCAAACCGATAGACAGTTAATCATTATTAGTATTTCATGGAATGCATCTTGTAGGGACATAATAATATGAGGTTTATTGATTGGTGGTTAAAGTTTGAAGGATAAATTTTTGAGGCCACTATTTCACCCCCACCCCCCCCTCAGTTATTACTAATAGAATACCTCTTACTCTTTTGTTCTTACTTATGTTGATCAGGTTGTCAAATCTCACATGATACAACTGATGTAGCCCAAAACCCTTAAGAGAAAATACTCAGAGAATACACAACAGAAATATTATAGAATTTGAATTCTTCATTAACTTCTCCAACTTACTCTGCCTCTACAATGAAATAAAACTCCTACTTAATACAATTCCAAAATTACCATATTTGGCAGGTTTTTGGGAAAAATAGATTTTTCCATTTTTGGTAATTTTCAAAACTCATCCTATGAATCTCGATTTTTCTCAAGAAAAGCTCCCAACTAAGGCAAGTCGAACTGCCAACTAATCCACGAAATCAGAAACGTGATTTCAGATTTATTACAAAAAACAAAACTCAAAAAACTGGGAAGAAATAGAAAAAGTCAATTTTGGAGGTCAAGATGAAATTTCAGGCTCTCGAAAAAAGGTCCAAATGGCCACCAACAAAGTTGGCTAATTTGGAATTTCCATTAACTCTAGCTCACAAATCTGCCTGTAAATTTCGGCCGAAACCCACATCTGAGTCAAAAGTTATGACCCTCTGAAGCTCTTGCATCAACAACCTTTTATGCCATAACTAGCTTTCTTCTACTTGTGCAATAAAACATGAACTTTCATTGAGATCAAGATAAAATAGATTACCTTTTGTTTGTGAGAACAACCACTATCAATTATCTAGGTGTCATTCTTACTTATATGAAAGTATAGTGGTGTCTTTTCATTGTCCTCACTATTGACTCATCCTTAATAGCAATGTAAACCATTTCATCATCATCTTCATCACTATCAGAGTCTTTAGCAATATAACAAGATTTCTTACCTTTTTCCTTGTATCTTTTGTATTTTTTGTAATCTTTCTTGCTTTTACACTTGTTGAAATTTTCTCACCTTTGTCTTCCTTTATCAGACACTTAGCAGCAATGTGACCAACCTCATCACATGAAAAGAAAATCAATGGTATTCTTCCTTTGTATTATCCTTTTCCTTTTGCATCTCTCCTTGCAAGTAATGATTCAATGATTTCCAGATCCTCATCATCAGAATCATCATCACTATCACTGTCAATGTATTTTCCTTTCATCTTTCCAAGTTTTAATTTAGCTTTGAATGCTAACTCAAGATTGCTAGGATTAGGAGAATAATTTTCAAAGTTATCCAACTCAAAGGTTGATAATCTTCTAATCAATCCATCTAGAGTTATGTCATTACTGCATCTCATCTCTTGAATATCTGAAACTCTAATTGCATGGATAGGAAGTAAATTTATTAACACCAACCTGACTACTATTTTGTCTTCATTTGTTCCACCAACAGCTCTGATTGCACTGACACTTTTCTTGATTCTTTCACTATATTTTGTAATGTTTTCTCCTTCTTTCATTTTCATCATATCAAACAAACCTCTGAGACTTTCTGCTTTGGCTCTCTTTACATTTCCATCTCCTCCATAAATATCATGTCGTTTGTTCCACATATCAAAGGCAGTAGGGCAGTCCTTGACTTCAACAAATTCAGAATAGCTGAGTGCAAAGGTTATATCAACCATCATTATGTTGTGATACTTCATTTCCACCATCTGATCCATAGACATAGGTCTTGGTGGTTCCACATACTTGTGATCTAGGGATTGTAAACCATTATCTCCAATACTAGATAGATTTAGCCTCATCAGATCTTGCCATGGAGTGAAGTTGTCCTTGTTGAGCTTAGGGATCTCCCTTCTGTAAGACATCTATGATCTTTAGCTTAGGCCTTTAAACCTTCCCTATAAGCACTTGCAGCTTTGATACCAATTGTTGGAAATGAGTTGATTAATTGAGAGGGGAGGGGTGAATCAATTACCACAAAAACAAATCCAAGTCCCTTAGATATCTTAAACAAATTTAACATTGTTGCTCGGTTAACATAGATATTTCACTGTCACTCGGTTAACATAGCAAACATTAAGATATTAACTATGATTATCTTTAGTAATTAATTGCAGAAACATAAACCATAAAGAAAATGAAATTTACATAGATAACACCAATATTTAATGTGGAAATCCAATATGGGAAAAACCACCAATAACAACTAGTCACCGTGTTTCACTCTTCTGAAGTGAGCCTTGTTAGGAGTCAACCCTATTAAAGGTTACAATAGCACACTGTTAGGTGTGACCTGGTTAGAGGATTTAATCACCCTGTAAGGAGTGGCCTTGTGAGAGGTCTTCAAATACTTTAATGTAAAAATGTCACCTTGTGAGAGGATTTACAAAAGACTATTAAGTCTACTCTATTAAGAGATTTTTATCACTGCTACAATTGTTAGAAAGTAACAATGGATTGACCTATTTTGATAAGCAACTGTCTTTGCTGATTCAGATCTCTATTCTGGATTAAATACTTGATCCTCACTGATCGGATATTCTGTTGTAGTCCTCTGTGTTTTGTCATCAATTAGAATCCTATCTAATTTTGCCTTCACTCTTCATATCACACTTCACATGCAATTCCACATCACTACTATTATCTCACTCAATTCAATCAAATCTTGACCTTACATATTTATGTTAAGCCTAGTCAAGTCAGTCTTGATATCCTTCCAAATAAATAATAAAACTCATGTATGTCAGTTGCATATAACTAATTATCCATAAAATATAATCCACTGTTAGTCGGCTGACACTAACTATTTTTCTTGGTCAATACTGAAATCCTTCAATGCCCGACCAACACTATAATGTCCAAGTGAACTCGGTTAGAACTAAAAAACACTTTGGTAATCTTCAATGTCCGAGAGAGCTTGGCATACATTGACTATGCTTGGATAGGATTAGACATTTGTGTAAACATCACTATACTTGTGTAAACATCAATGACAATACACAATTGAATAATTGTCATTAACAATAATATGCCAAAATAACTTCAGGATAGATTATCGGCAAGATGGAAATTTGCATTACACTCTGAGAAAGAGATTAGGGAAAGAGCCCTAGTTTCTGTCATGCCTCCTGAATCTAAAATGGAGGAGATTGGAGAAGTGATGAAGAAACACTCCACGAGGTTCTCACCAAAGTTGAGATCCTACCAAGTGCTTTAAGGACATCTAATTGAACTGGATAGGAAGAGTGAGAGTGAATGGAGAAAGTTACTTGATATACCTAAAAGGATACAAGTCCCGAGCCACAAATAACTCTTACCAAAAATCAATAGAACAAAGATGATCAGGATAAAAAAATCCCCAAACATATTATTATCACTGATGAAGATGTCAATGAAGAATCATTCAACACAAGAGGCAACAAGGATATGGACGTTGCAGATGAAACATGACACTATAATAGATTCAGCATAGGTAGACACACTAGGACAAATACCACTGTTGATACAAGCTATCAACATTATCTCGGAAAAGGAGAAGTTACCTAAGAAGGAAACAAGCATACACAATAGTAAGGGTAATGATGAACAAAAAGATACATCTAAAGAAAAGAAAGATACAACCGATGAACGGATAGTCATCAATGAAGAACAAAAAGATGGAGATAACATCAAAAAAGATGCACAAATAAAAGATACATGTGAAGTGCAAAAAGAGAAAGGTGAACAAGATAAGACAGTAGATACCACTCCTAAGAACATCAAAGGAGATGTTGCAGATACACCAAAGGTAGATAAGGAGATGTCCTCAGACAACCGATAGGAAAACACTGAGCAGCAAGAAAAAGGTACAACACCATAGAAGCCATCAAGTAGCACATCAGACCAAGCAGAGAACTTGGCTATGGTTTTACATACAGGTGCATCACAAAATAAGAAGAAGAAAACCAAGAAGAATCAGTTGGAGGTCACACTTGATGAGATCATAGAAATACCAAAGTGTGATCCTAACTACTTTAGATTTTGAATCACTCCAAGAATATGGAGAAATTTGTCAAAGGAAAGCTTTGCAAGAAAATATTAAAAAGCAGCACCGAGACTCCTTAGTACTAGAGACCACAAGGGATATCTTAAACTAGATAGTCCCTGACATTAATGTTGATCACAATGTCCCCATTCTGGATCAACTTGTCATTCTCACCGACACCATCACAACACAGAATGTGGATGAAGAAAAGGTGATTGAGGAACAAGAAGAACATAAATTCCAATTCAAATTGACAGAAAAGATCAAGCTTTCAGAATTAACAAATTAATTAGATCCAATCATTACTGAAGTTGTTTCCTTAATTCAAAAGCTATGCACTTTGGAGAAATTTGCAAAGGATAATAATGATAAGATTGCAATGATCGATTTCGATCTAAATGCAAAGGCTCAAAGTCCAACCACATATGGAAATGCAATCAAATTGCATTATGAGAAGATAATTGAAATCAAAAGGTTAAGACAAGAAATTTGGGAAGCAGAATCATAGTTTCGAGAAGAGGTTACCGAGCTACAGGCTCAACTTTTACCGAACCTCACACTTCTACAACAACACATAAGTTTGGTAAGATAGCTAATTGCCACCCCTGAGATGTCTGTAGCAGACAACATCTACGCCATGCATGCCAAGATCACACTAGAGCATATGGCTCTTGAGAATTTAAAGGAGAAATGGGAGAATATGATGGAGGAAATGAAGACCTCTCACTCTCATATTTTTGATAAGCTATAGGTATACACCTTTTCCCTTACTATCAAAAAAGGGGGGAAAAGGAAAATGATATGTACAGAGCATATAGTAAAAAGGGGAAAAGGAAAATATAGCATAAAGGGAGAAAAAAAGATGAAAAGGAAGAAATAGTATAAAGACAAGTGTACATACACATGTACTATACTATATCGGCATATGCATAGGGGGAGTCATGAAATGACTAAGATAAATACACGGTGTACATACTATAAATCTTTAGTGTATTGCACATATCAATTTTTGATACTAATGTCAAAGGGGGAGATTGATGACATAAGTTTTGCCATTAGTATGCAAAGAGAAAACATTCGTTATGAACCGTCGGTTACACTACACCAAAAGTCAGGTTTCAATTCAGACCGAAAGTGCTAAGTAAAGGGAAACCCGATGAAACAAGTTTTGCAGTGTAAACCGAAAGTGCAACACGAAGATGATACAGAGGAACCTGACAAGAAGCTTACACTATAAACTGAAAGAGAAGAAACAAATGAACCCGATGGAACAAGGGAACCAGAAAGACAGTTCAAAAAAGGAACACTGAAAGATATTCAAACTAATTTTAAAGCAAACTGAGCATCAAACACCGAAAGTCAATTATATCCTGAGAAAAGTGGATCTAACTTCTACGTCAAATAAAATAGTTATATTTTATTAGAGTTTTGATTTGTTTTAAATCCATTTCTTGAGGAATAAGAAACATAATTATAATATGTGAAACTTAATTAGGTCAATCTATTATATAAATAGATGTTATAATCATTCATTTGTGATGGATGAGAGGATGAATGTAGCCAACGAGAACATCTATAGATTAGAATTTTTATGAGATTTTCAAGAAGCAAGAAAACAAAAGATGAATTTGGTTATCAAGAACCAAAAACCAAGGCTACTAAGCAATAGAGGTATTAATCAATCACATTAGGTGATACTTTGTACATGTAATCTTGAATGAATTTGTAATCAGAAATTGTAGATTGCATACACTCAGGTCAATGAGTATTTATGTCTACATTCTAACAAGTGTAGCAAATAGAAGAAATCCTTTCAAGAAAGGTAGATTTAACAATCCTATTGTAAATCTCTTAACCGAGTGCACACTAAACAGTGTTGCTAAAGCTCTTAACACAGTATACTTTAACTAGCCTCCACATAATACTCCTAACAGGGTAGATCATCAGAAGTGATCAAATTGTAAGCCTTAACCGACCCCTTCCAATCTGCAGATAGTGAAGTTTGTGTGGGTGTCATCCCCACCCCAATTTTTACCTTCTAACAGGGGTTTTCTAGGTTACCATATCTTATGCTATGTGTTATTGCTTTCATGAATTTTTCTATGAAGGTCTACATATAATTAAGATTATGAATTGATATCAAATGCATAACGAAAGAACAACATATATGATCAGTAAAGAAAAGATTTGATTACATAAGGTTAAAGGTTAATTAACTAAAAGTTTTAGAGGTACTAATTCACCCCTCCCCTCTCAGTAAACACTTCCCATTATTTCCAACAAACACAAGCCAAAGTCTACATGGAGATCTGCAACCAATACAAATGAAAGAGAACACCAATGTACATATTTTCACCCATTTGTGAGGTTTTATTCAATGTTGAAATAACACATAATGCATGTTGAAAATATTCAAATTTCCTCATAACTCATACAAGTTATGTAAACCTAAATACAACGTTTACATTTCCTCATAGCCCATACACGTTATGTAGGACTAAATTTTTTTGCCTTAGTTCTACGTAACCCATATAGGTTATGTAAAACTAGGAACCAGAGAGAGAGAGAGAAAACCGAATAGATAGAGATGGTGATGGGGGAAGGAAGATGAGAGAGTGGAAACAAAGAGAGATAGGCATGTGTGTGTGTGTGTGTGTGTGTGTGTGTGTGTGTGTGTGTGTCTATACATGTATAGTAAATTCTAAGTTTACAAGCATACATTTTGATGTCTTCATAACCCATATGGGTCATGGAAAACTCAAAATTATGGTTTTATTTCTACATAACCTATATGAGTTATGTAAAACTATACATGTTACTTTTTACTTTTCAAAACCCGAGCGGGTTATTTTGCACATTAAAACCCATGCGGGTTTTGGCTTGATAAGAGGGTTGGAAAATGACCCTAAGGCTTGCAAGCCAATTTTCCATCTATTTTTGTCCCTTTACACATTTTTTCATCTTCCAATATGATTTCTCAACTTCCTTTTCATCAGCTTTACAAATGATCAAGTGGGTATCTCTAAAATTACCACCATCATCTCATACATCTTCTCAGCTTTYTGACCATAGAATTTACAAAATCATAAATAAAAAAATACTMAACARAAAATTAYAAAAAAATACACAACTTCTAGATCTCACTCTTACCTATCATCCTACCAAAGGGTTTTGTAAAATACCAAATCTAACTATATATTTTGTGAAGCACATAGAAACAACTATGTTATGTTTTTTATGAAACAATTAGGAACAATTTTTCAGGTGCAGGAGGTTTGACCCTCTTAATCTTATCCATATAAAAAAAATATGATTATAGAAACTAGATTCAGAGTACTACAATTCTTATTATTTGCACAACTCCTATTTTTGAATGAAGACCCTCAAATCTCTCTGTGAAGTTCAGGTTTCCCTGATTTCATAAAAAAAGTGGTCACTTATACCCCTTCACCATATTGGTACACTTACCCACCAAAATAGTTTTATCATTTTTTTACCAAGTCCATTTAGGCTCTAGTAAGAAAAGCAATACAAGACATTAGGTATATGGGGATTTTCGATAAAGTTGTTTTTAACATAATTATTCTCTGCCCATGATAACCATTTGGATTTCTATGATTCCACTCTCTTATCCATTTTTTCTCCTATTGATTTCCAAGCTAAAGTAGATCTTAGGGATTTATCCACCAGTATTCCCAAGTATATAAATAGAATTTTACCTTATTTAAACCCCAATAAACTTCAAATTTGGGATGGAGCTCTTACTTTGACATGAAAGAAAAAAATTGTGACTTGTCCTGATTTACTTCTTGTCCAGAAGCCCTTGAATATTTCTTAAGCACCTTTTTCAACTACAAAGCTTTATCTCTGCTTCATTTCCCAAATAACATTGTGTCGTCTATGAATTGTTGATGTGTGGTTGGTTGGACTGAAGATGTCACTTCCACTCCTTTGATGATGCCATTATTTTGGAGACTACATAACTTTCTTCCTAGTGCTTCACCCATAATGATGAAGAGTAAGGGAGACAATGGATCTCCTTGTCGAATTCCTCTCGAACTTTCAAAGAATCCATATGGATTCCCATTGATGAGAATAGAGAATATTAGGTTGGAGATACAATAGAATATCAAATTTATCCATGATTTATAAAATTGAAACTCTTCCATACATTTGGATAAAAACCTCCAAAACTATACTTATTCAAAAATGGTTTATGGATCTGTAATATCATTGCTAATGCATTATCCCAACTTGTCCTTATAGATTCCAAACTTGAAATTTTATTTCTAGCTTGACAACTAGATCAATCAGACTCTCTGCAATGTTTAGAGGTCGACTTTTCTGTGCTAGTTCCTTGGCCTCTTTCACCTATTTCTGTATAACCTCCAAATGGGGTATCAACATTTTCTGAATCAAAATCAATTTTGCCCTTATTCTACCATCATTAGCCATAATCTCAGCTAGTCTCCCTTGGGCATGTGTCAACCTTCTAAAATGGAAAGAGCTTGAACTTGCATCCATGCTCAATGATTGTCCTATTGACTTTAAATCTATTTGTAGCTTCTAGATAAGTTGTTGATTCTCCTTTGTAAAGAATTCAGTATCACATAGTTGTTTGTACAAAGACAAAACATTCTCTATTACTTCTTCTAAGTTTTTGGCTAGATCAGAAAGTGCAACCTACTTCTCGGTAAGCTTTTCTGCCCCTTTCTCAAGTACCTTGGTCTCAAATTTCCTCTCGGATTGTTGCAGGAATTTCTCATTTACATCTATGTCATTGGTATTCACCTTCTGAACAATATGAACAAGTTATTTCAAGATAGGTGCCTGCTCATTCAGGTCTTGAAATTAAAATGCATCAACAAAGATTTCTTTTATTTCATGTAACACTCTCTTCTGTTGATGTTCTCATTTTAATTCTTCTTGTTTCCTCTTCCTATTTTGTAAGTCTTGCAAGATTAGCATTTGCTCTTAAGATAAGTTATCAGTATCCCATTTTGGAATGACTATAACTTTGTCAAGTGTAACTTTAGAGCTCTTATCCTTCTTCTTCTTATGTGATTTCTTCTTCATTGGCTCTGGTGAGCTACTACTCAGTTTGTGTTCAGCTTTCAGAATACTAGTATCACCACTGATTGATACTATCTCCTTCTGAGTATAAAGGATTTGCTCGACAGATGTATCATGACTCTTAACTTTAGTAAATACTAGAAGAGTAACATTAGGTAATTGTACCAATGCTTGAATGACCTCTTCCTCCTTAGGTTCTTGATTCTTCTCGGTCTCAAGAGTCTTGGTCACCTCTATGACTTCTTCAAGTGATTATGAGATATCTAATGCAGAATTTCCTACTTGTTCATCTTTGCTTTTATCTCCCTCTACATTTTCTTCAAGTTGGCCTCGGTAGGTGAATCTATAATTATGAGTGCCTCATTTCCCTTTTCATCGACATTCAAACCTTGTGTTGCCTCATCAACTATTAAGTCCTCAATTCGTTCTTCCTAAAATTTATCTTTCTCCTCATCTTCAACATCTTTCTCCAACTCGTCCTCAACAATGTCAATCATTTCATCTTCAATATCATCATGTGTTTTATCATAAGTATTATCTGGCTCATCAATGTCTTCTTTTTTGTCAAGCTCAATTTGTCTAGATGTTCTTTCATCTTTATTTTTGTCAACTATTAATCCAAAGATGATCTTCCATATTCTTTGTGTTTGCTGCACAACACCTTCTATATCATTCTTTAGTATGGAATAGGCTCTCAATTTAGGAATGAATATATTCCTATATTGATACATAAATTTTGATTTTTGCTTCTTTATTAATTCAGGCATAATATGAGCTACTACTCCTCTTATTTGCCTTTCTGTCATCATGGCATGCTGCCATTTCTCATCAATTTTGTTTTCTAGTTCATTAGGGACTAGGATCCCAATCTCAAAGGTTTCATCTTATATGATACTAACATATCCATCATAGCTTCTTCTATCTTAGCCTTATCAGATTTTCTTAACTTCTCATACTTAATAAACTTGAAACCTGACAAACCTGTTGAACTCCTGATGTTGTGACATATTTCATTAAAATTAGAAGAGTGTTTATGTGTTGAAACTTTGAACTTGTTGATTTCCTCGGTTTCACTCGATTCTTCATCTTCTTCATATTTAACCATAATATATTTTATTCTCAGCTTCCTTTTTGGCTGACTCAGCTCAGATTCAGTTTGTACTTGTTTTCTTTTTCCTGAGCTTACCCCTCCAACATCCTTTACCAACTTATTTTTTGGTGGCTTGGCAGATATAGTAATTGTTGATGCTATCATTCTCGATTGAGATGTGGCAAGAGGAGTATATTTATGCTAGGAACTCCTCTTCTTGGCTGGCTCGACAACCATCACTTTTTTTCCCTTTTTGTCCACTTCCACATCATCATCACTTTCCTCAAAATCACTAGATTGGTCCTCTCCTTGATCTGTTATGATTTGTACTGGTGCATCTTCTTCTTCTTATCCTCCTAACATCTTCTCAAGATTCTTTATAATTTTTTTTCTCTTCCTCTCCATTGTTGTCGCCTTCAAATTTGAAGTTAGCTTAGATTTAGCTTCATCATAGTTTCCAAATCTCTTGGCCTTTCTATCAATTTCCTCTGCAAGTAGAGTTGTGATAGCTGCAGATGTTTCATCTATGTTTACTTCATAAGGTAATGGCCTTAGCCATGCTACCCTTAGTACTACAAATTGCACATAGGTATTATCAGTGTCAACTAGAAAGAAAACATCATTATAATGTTTCTCCACTAGTGATGTCGGGGTTCTGCTCCTTAGTCTCATCTTTTTCTTGAACTTTACAAAATAATTACCCATCACAGTATCAAAATTCTCTCCTAATTGTTGAATGAACTCAGTAATCTGAACTATTATTGGTCTATCCTGACTCCATACAACATCTCCAATTGTAGGAAAAGTGTTCAATACATAAAAGAATATAAAAACAAGTAAGGAACCAAAAGTGTTCTATGCAAGTTGAGTCAACTGTAACTCGGCAAGATCATAAGTATGATCCTTCTTTACTATTTTTTATGCCTAATCAACTCCTACACATGGGACATTGTTCAATCTGCTAGATTGATAGAATTTGTGTGCAATGAATCTGACTCTAAAATCAATTTTTGGATCGGTGATCATAGAAATTGTCATTCCTCATTTGCTCCACTTGGCCAAAGTGAACTTTTCAATATCCTCCTTTTTTTTGACAGTGTATTATATGCTTCCCTTGCACAATGGGATAACCAGTAACTTGGTGAATAATGTCTTTTGTACACTTTAGTGGTCCATTTTCCAACCATAGACACATGTCATGTGTCCTTCTCAACACAATCCTGATCCATTCAACCCTAAAGTCACAGGGGAAATCTAAGGCATGGACTAACCCTTTCTCAGCAATATGCTGATGATCAGCCTTTAGAACTCCATTTTCACATAGTTTATCATATGCTTCCCTCAATTCAAAGTCTCCAACTTCTTCAACTTTGCACATATACCATGCTCGCACATCATGGATGATGAGTACCTTGGGTGGAATCGATGGCAAGGCTCCTGTGAGATCTCCCTTCATCATAGTTTCAAGAATGGCTTAGAATTAGGTCTTCAATAAATGCTTCATGTAGTGGTAGGTGGATAATATTTATCACACACCACTCAGTTAGAATAGTGACTCGGTCACTACTGATGCTCAGTCGACATATCATCTTGGTCGATATGGCAGCTCGACATATGCTGGTACTGATGCTTGACATCAAATATTCTTTACAGTTCTTTTTCTTGGTTCTTGTCTCAGATCTGTCCTAATGCATCTTGAGTTATGCATATATGGACTTTAATACATCTTATGTTAGGAACTGGTGTAAAATATAGCTTTGGAGAAAACAGTTCCTTACATACCTTTTTGCTTAATTGGAAGTAGTGTGATCACCTAATCCATTGGATTGGGTGATCTCAGCTTCACTGGATCTACTACTTCTCGCATCTTCTTTCTTTATCCATTTCATATTCATCTGATTCCTTATTTTCTCAATAATAGGTGTCAGGGCTCTGGTCTTGCAATATCTCTTGGTATGACCGATCTTGTGACAACTATAACAAACCATACTTCAATTCATCCAACTCTTGGATTTACCTCTAAAATGTGTACTTATACAATTCTCTGCAACATGATCATGTTCATTGCAATAATGACAATTGTGCCTTGTATTATAATCCCAATTGAATGTGCTACCTTTCCTTGGTGTATTTATTTTTTCTTGGATGTCCATTTGGATTTTGCATTGGATCTGCAATCTTGGATTTTGTGACCAAATTTATGATAATTGTAGCAATGTCCTTGAAATCTAGGTAAAGTAGGTGTATTTCTAGTCTTTGACCTGCATTCATGTGTCTGATGTCCATGTTTCTTAGAGTTAAAACAATATCCATTGAATTTAGGTTTAGGATTTTACTTACTATTCTTTCTTCAGCATATGTTTGATGTGTGACCTGGTTTCCCATAGTGATAAGTGTGACCTGGTTTCCCACAGTGATAACATGTAGGCTTGTTGTTCTTCGACTTTGCATTCCTCAATTCTCCATTCTTTAATGATTCTCCTTCTTTAGTGGAAGAATGGTGCTTGGTATGTCCAAGTCCAGATGTGTCACTATTCCTTCTTGGTGATCTGATTAGTTCTTCAAAGTATCTTAATGATTCATTCAGTTTTTTTATCCTCGAGCAATAAGTTCTCTTTCAGATCTCAAATCATTTTTCAGTTGATTGTTCTCAGATCTCATATATGTGATTTCAATTTCTTTTCTATTTATCTATTTATTTGCAAATAATAGTTAGTTAACCATGTCCAACTAATTGTTTGTGAGCTTCTGCACATCATTATTCCTTTCATCAAGTCTGGTAGTCATTTGTCTCTTGTCTTCTTTTTCCATTGTATTATCTTCCTCGGCTTTCTTCTTCTAATCAATCACCTCACATAGTGTTATTGATTGAGTTTCTTATTCTATCTTCAGATTTTTGACTTGTTCTTTCAATGTGTTGTTCTTCCCAATAGATCTGCAATCAATGCATTACTTTCTTTTGAATCTTCATTGTCAAATAAACCTTCAATGTCTTCTTCTTTATATAGAGTATCTTTCATCTTAGTTGCTAATTCCTTCCTAGCTTTTAAGGATTTCCTCAATTCTTCTCTTGTTGTCTCAAGTTGTTGTAGTGCCAGTTGAATATCAATCTTCTGATTCTCAATGACCTTTCCCAACTTATAAGCCTCCATTTCCAAGATCTTAACTCTCAAGTGGTTAGACTTCTTTTAAGATAACAAGTACTCTAATACCAATTGTTGGAAGTTTAATATGGGAAAGCAATAATTGAAAGGGGGGGTGAATCAGATCTGTAAAAATTCTACCAATTCTAAACAAACTGATTCAACCATGTATTTATAAACATAAATTGAATTTCTATAAATGTTAAAAACTAATCATGAACACATAACACAAATATTTTGGTAACCCATAAACCCTTGAAGGTAAAACTGGGATGGGGATGACACCCACAAATATTCACTACTACAGTAATAAAGTGTGCCTATTAGGGCTACAAAGTTTTGATCACTTCTTATGATCTACCCTGTGAGGGGTCTTCCCTGTTAAGAGCTTTCAGAATTATACAATCTACCTTGTTAAAGGATTTAAACTTACTACAAAGTAAGCACTAGGTTAAGAGATTTACAAAGGCCTGTCGAGACCACTCTATTAAGAGATTTACCCTGATTCACTTGTTAGAATATAGCAGTACCTGATCCTTCGGTCTGCACTACAAATGTTGATAATGGATCTCCTCTTTTCAACTCTTAACTAATCTCTCAGTGTGATTTATCTTTTTTCTGCTCTTCACTGGTCTACTCAGTCACTCTGTCTGGTCAATGCTTCAGATATGCAAAACATGCATATACTTTTGATCTCTTCTCTTCACATCCACATCCAAAACATACAATCTCTAACATGCAGATTAACATCTGGAGCATCCCATATATAGATCATCCAGATCAAGATCAATGATCTAGATCCATCATCTTTTGTCATTTAGGCATCCCTATTTTTATTGGTTGCATGGTTTCCATAGGGATCTATGATCATAAAAATAACCCATAACTAATGCATTAAATCTTTGTGCATGATCATTAAATGCTCCACAAAAGTCGGCCAAAATGGTTTACCTTGGTGTCTGTGTCATTCCAAATACATATACAAAAACTATTTTACTTGGCATAACCAAACACTAGTGCTCGGTCAATACTGTCTCGCTTAGCATAACTATATATTGTCACTCGACACTTACTTTTCTATGAAACTCGACAATCATTATACTCGACATCCAGTGAGTACTCAACGACCTATGACTTTCTCCGCAGTAACTGCTGCTTGATCTTGGCCTTAGTGGGATGGATCGGTCGTAGTGATGATCGACCAACCTACCTTGATTATGACTAAGTGTGGGACACTAATAGCTGACAACAAAACCTAGAGATCAACACGGGCATCATACTCAACCAATTTATCATTTTATTACTATTGAGTATGATTGTAAAATGGTAAAAGAATACAATTATGAGACTAAATAATTGAAGGAAAAAATATATGAAGGAGGGTTCTTGTGGGATTTTTCTAAGATAAATTTGGAAGTCAAAGTTGTAGGGTAGAAAAATGAGCTCAATGAAATAAGAGCGTTGAGCTCGAAACGTCATTCGAACTAAGACATGAAAAAATAAAATTAGAAGATCAGTTGAAAGATTTGAACAACAGGAATGAGAAATTACATGCAAAAGAAATAAAAAAAATGATTTCTTTTGGGATAAGATAAATTTGGAAGGAACCATTGATAAATCCCCAGGAAAAGATTAACAAAACAAAGATTCTGGTCCATGATAAATGCAATGAAATAAGTAGAGTGTTGAGAGAATTAGATTATAGCAAGAAATGAAAATTTAAAGGCAATTTAAGTAATATAAGTCTTTTATTTTAGATATGCAGCAGATAGAAGACATATGAAATTCAAGATAATTTTACAAGTATTAAATATTGTAAAGGAAATAATGATAGAAACTTATCTCTGAATTTTTCTAACTAGGTATGAGACGACTTCATATTTGAATGTTGTATATGCTTATCGTCTTACATTTTAGGAGAATAGTCTATATATAAGAGGGGAGCCATGTTGATAGATAAAAACATCTCCACGTGTGGAGACATGTCTCTCTATCGACATATCTCCTCACAATATTTACATGCACTGATTCATAACCGATATTAATCGGTGTGAATATAGACTAATGAGACTGATCTTAGTTGGTGTAAAATATTGATTATTCAACCCGATGATAATAGGTATCGATGCTAAGACAATGACATTATACCTATCCTAATCGGTATTATAATGATCATTATCGATTCCTCTTAATCAATTAATATATATTCGATCATCATAAATATTTGATGTCATTCGATCTTAATATAATTTGATTCATTAATAATATGAGAAGAGGTAAAGTTCAATTTTATTTAATTATGAATAT
>MU224787.1:30467-52320 GCA_018584345.1 Thuja plicata | reverse complement strand
TACCCATATAATACATGCATTTCTAGATTCCCTTGGTGCACCACAAATAAAGATTAATTTTACATTATAAGCACTATGCAAGGTGCACAATAATCATTTACCAAAAAATTAACCTACATAGAATTCAGGAACAATCTATAATTTGTACTCTAATATAATTTATTTCAGGGTTTAAGGTGAATTAATTTTTAAAATCTCCATCATTTGCATTCTCTCTTTAATTCTAGTTTTATGGGTGTCCTTTTATTGTATTTAACTTCCTAAAGTAGCATTTAATATAATGATATCTGACACTTATCCATTTATTCCATTGGACACTTACTTATGTGCTCTCAATTAATTAGCCTAGATTAAATTAGGGAAGTATAACTTTATCTCACAAATTTGGTGAATATTACATACTTATGACCAATGATTTGAGACTCCAATTTTAATGGCATCAATGCAACACTTATTCTATGAGTGGCATAGTATTGCATGAATTGATTTCATAGAATTGTTTTATCTTGATCTCATTATCAAGTTCATTCACCAAAATTTATCTCAATCCATAGAATTTATGTCCATCGCCACAGATCAATTTGTAGATGCAATATTAGCAAGGATCATTTATATCATTATGTATTTGAACCTTAAAGTTTTTAAAATCTAACTTAAAATTTACACCTTTTTTACCTAAGTTGCACTAGGAGATGTGAGTTGGAATAGCAGACATTTTATGGGACTTATGTACTATATATTTTATATTTAATTATGAACAATAACTCATTTGAGAAAATCCAATATCTCTTAGGAATCTATAGAAAAGGACAATCAAAGAATACTCAAGCAATCATAGTGTCATTATAATATCATAGATATACATAAAATAATCAAGTTAAACCATTTTCAATAAATCACATTTATGTTATTTTATTCCCTTGGATACAAATCAAGTTCACAAGTATGCGCAACAAGATAGTGAACAAAAAGTAGGGTATAAGTGACCTTTTTTTTTTCTAAAATCAGCTAAATTTGAACTTGGGTAAGTGGCCCTTTTTTCTAGTGACTTGTGTTGGGGGATCTATAGGAAACTTTATTCCTTGTTCATGAATTACAAGACCTTTTCCAATAAATCCTTTTTGAGAAGTAATGTCAAAGCCTACATTATAATAAGCCTTTAATTGAGAAGGTGGAAGACTTTCATCTTGATGTTTATAGAAAGAAGTTGTGTAAGAATGGATACTAGGAGGATTGATCTCTTGAGGAAGATTTGGAGAGGTACTAGTGTTGTTCATATAAATTTCATCATTAGGATTATCATTTTCTACAAAGACATTTATGAAGGCTACACATTCCATACATTTCATTAAGAATGTTATCATAAAAAAACATGTAACATGTATAAAAGCTTCAAGAAATGATTTGCAAGAAGGAAATATGTTTGAATTTGTCATGATGTACTATGAAAGAGTAATATGAATGAAGATAAGAAACATGAAATGAAAGAATCCATTATCTACTAGATGGTTTTGATAAATGTAACTAAAAACTAATTTAATCACACGTAGAAAACCAATCAAATTTAGTAAACTCTTTTTTCAAAATGAAATATACCCAAATCAGATCTACCACCTAGAAGTATGTAAGAAGGAGTTGGGCTCACCAAAATGCAAGATAGGTGACCCTATATTTCTAAATGCATAAATGTAACAAGGCAATGCTTATAAATCATATCTAGACACCAAATCAAAATGAAGATGTAAGAGAGTTGAGTTCACCAAAATGTAAGATAGAAAATAGGGTTTACTAGGATGCACAAAAAAAATAGAAAGCCTAGGCCTATCCCCCACTTAAATCAGAAGGAAGATGATACATCATTGATCCAATTTTCTCAACAAGGCTCAAGCACTAAGTGGATGCAATGATCTTTCTCTCTAAATGGAGGGTTGAATGTACAAATATGATTTAAAAATGCAAATGCAAGATCTAGGTGTAGATGGGGATAAGATGGGTTTCTATGTACACAGAACAATTGGGAACTGATAGGTCAGTTTTGGAACCAAAAACAAAAAGGGAAAAATGTGGCACAGTTAAAGACCAAATATCATACCGAAATGGAGGGAATGGTACCTGGTCACCCTATTCTTGGGACCAAGGAAACTCACTCACTCTATTCCATGCACTATCTAATGAATTTAGTAGCAGACAATAGCCAATCTCCTGATCAGTTTGTGTATCTCTCCATATCAACAATTCATGTTTACGCATAGAGAAAAATTCTTATTTAGAAAAGGGTTTTCCTAAGGCAACCCCTAGTTTCCAAATCACCCTTGAAATAGAAATGAAACATTTTTTAAAGGAAAGTGTGCAAATGTATAGAAGACACTAAATCTGAGAATAAAAGTGTTGTATACCTTGATGATGCAATTTTCTTTGAATGTGATCAAAAGTGTTGATGCAATAACATGACACCACAAAACCTTAAAATTAAATCATAAAAGACATGCTTGCATGAAGGTAGTTGAAGATTTCCACAATGAAGAATATCGTGGGATGAAATGCCTTGAATTATTGAAAACTTGAATGCTTTTATTTCTTCTTAAATGCTTGAGATCATGAATTCTTTAGAGAGATAAGGGATATCCAAATGAGGGAGGAAACCTTCTTTATATACCTGACATGTCATTTTATTATTATAAACTCGAAGAATGCCAACACGGGCTTCAAATCCTTGTTAAAACCAAGTTACTATAAAAGTGATTTCAATTTGGGGCAAAACATTTAGGAATGGGGCGACTAAGTTGCCTTGTTTCCTTCACTTTGGTTCCAAATTGGGACCATAGGTCCTATTTCAAGAGAAAGTTTCAGGATGACATGTGGAATTGAGTTGGAATGCTAGAAATTAATACGAGAGGTCATACAAGATAAAATAGGGCCTAGGTAAGCAAGAAATTGCATAAGGATGTGATTTATGATGCCACAAAGTTATATTTTATGTATACATTTTCCAGATGTTTAAGTGTTGTTTTAGATATCTAAGAGTCATAATATATATTCTAGATTTGAGGAGATTTTATAACTATTCAAACTTAGTCAAATTTTAGTAATCAACAAGCTCCTCCAACCATTATCTTGCTAGCTCTCAATCTCATGCTCTGTGTCTTCACCAATCTCTAGACCTATCTATTTTCCTACCACTCTCCTTATCCTCCCTCTCTACCTCTCTATATTAGTCTCCCCTCTCTCCCTTAGCTCTAGATATTATATTTTTTTAGAAAAATTCTTATCTCTCTCTCTCTCTCTCTCTCTCTCTCTCTCTCTCTGTGGAGAATAAAAACATGTACAAAATACTCTACATATGGTGTGCACCATATATGGTGTACGTCAAATGTTAAATATGCAAGTTTTCATCAAGATTGTGAAAGTTTGATCAAGTTTTTCAAACTCAACTGTAATGCACTTATCAAGACATGTCGTTTACAAAAAATAGGGTGATTTTCAAGGATCTAAAGCATCTTAAAAAATCAATAAAATGGTGTGCGCCATGGAGTTTTGTGCAATTCTGAAGGTGCTAATTTGGTCTTAAGGGATTATAAGGGGTCCATGACACCGTGAGGGGGGCTTCCCTAGGACACCCTGAGGGGTGCTTCCCATGGACCCTCGCAAGGGGCATTTCCCCTTGACCCCATCTTGGCGGTGCTGCCCCCAAACCCTCATTGAATAATTGGGGGGGGACTATGCCAATAAAAGTGGGGAAAATTTACCACCAAATCTGATTAGAATCTATATAACAACATTAGGGTTTAGGGGAAAGTGAGGGAGATGGAGGAGAGGTGGGGAAGATGGAGAGAAGGAAAAGAGGGAGAGAGGGAGAGGGAGGGAGAGAGATGGAGAAGGGAGAAATGATTTAGGGTTGATGGATTATGGTTATAGGTTTTAGGGTTAGGGGGAGAGATCAAGGGATATGTGAAGGCAGGGTAGGGAAGATGGAGAGAGGTATGGAAATACTTGGAGATGGTAGAGATAACAAGGTAAGAGATAAGTGAAAAAGGAGGAAAGAGAACAATCAATAGAGAGGGACATAGGGGCATAGGTAGGGAGGTGAGATAGAGAGAATTAAGAAGGGAAGGATCAATGGAGAGATAAGGAGACTATATAGATTGAGATAAGTAGAGAGGGAATGAGAGAGAGTGATGCAGAGTGCACTGTAAGAAGACCAAAGACAAACTCTCACTTCTTCTATCACTTTAAACTCACAATACAGACACCCTAATTCCATAAATGTCTTCCCAGGGTGTGTATTTACTTGCCTAAAAATCCAACTCACTTCTTCTATCACAACTTAGCTCTCCAAGCTAAGATCTAATTCTCTGCAATATCTCCTTTAGGGACACTTTCCCTCAACCAAGTTAAAGATGTAGAAACTTAACCAAAGGCTTATATCAATGAAACTCGGTGATGGAAGGATTTGTTTAGACCCCAAGGGTAGAGAATCCACCAATGGATTCAGTCTTACAGACCCAAGGATGGCCAAACACTAGATGGCCTAGAATTCCTTGTAGCCCTATCTAGAGGGTTTTTCAAACATAAATTTCAATTGCACATGGATCTAAATATTTTGATTAGGTTTCTAAACACCCTTTATGGATTTCTGAAACCTCCCAAATCCTTAGCACTTCACTCCACTCCTGCACCACTAAACTCTTGCAAAGTTCACAAACCTAATTAGCTAGGTTAGGCTTGGATTGCTAAGCAAGTGGTCTAAGTTGGGTTCACAAAATGAATACAAGGTCTTATATGGCTTCCTCTATCCCAAAATACTCTAGAACCACCATTAGTTCGATCCTCCCAATCATATATTGCACATGCATGTGACTGTACTAAAGAACCAGGCTAATTACATAGAGATAATTAGCCTAGGGCTTTGTCTCAGAATACATACAACTAACATTGAGCTTCTGAGCCTTAGTAATCTTAAATATCATGATCCTAACTAGTATTCCCCAAGTGGCCGATCAGATCCACTTGTTCAATCCCAAGTTAGGATCACATCTTTGGAGCAGGCCCAGTAAACCTTGGTTTCTCAGACAGTGAACAAGTAAAATCTCTAACTCCTATGAAAATTCACAAAAATAAATCAAACCAACTGGAAAGGTGAAGTAAATCAAATCATCACAAATTTCTACAATTGGATCCACAAGATGAATCCGTACCAAGCCTTACACTGTCTAAATGACTTAGAAAACTCTTATTTTTCCTCCTCTGAACATCAAGCTCTGTACACAGTAAACTCTAACCTTCTTAGAAGGCATGAAAACATCTAATACCATCATCTTGGCATTAAATATGCTTCAAGAAGTTGGTGTGGTCGGTTACAATTGATTTTTCATTCTTCGAGCAACATTTTGCAAAAGTTGCTCATGCAACATTTTGCAAAAAGACAACTTTTTGGCAAAACTTGACAAAATTGCTAATTTGAGAAAATGCCAACCTTACCAACCTCCAAGGGTGTGGTAGAGGTCCAAAAAATGACAAGATCATTTTCTAAGGTCTTAAAACATAAACTTCTAACTAAACCCAAAATCACTAAAAGGGACTAACATGGTCTAACATGGTTTCAGGAACCCATAGGTTTATAAATTACCTTAGGGTCCTTCACCTTATATAATAAACCCACACATGCACACACTAGGATGATCCAAAGGATTCACCTTATTACAAACACTTAAGCATAAAATAGGAACTTCAGGAGGTTCCCTGCACATACTCCCCATGGTAAAAGTAACTCAAGTCTCTTGAGTTGGGAGGTTTTCAAGTGGATAGCATGTCTTTTGAATGTATTCAAGGGTCATCTAGGTAGCATCTTCAATGGGTTGGGTTTTCCATTTGACTAAGTACTCATAGTAAGTGCCTCTCCTAGTTTTCTTATTCACTCTCTTATCTAGGATGCTTTCAATCTCAGGAGGATTTGCTTGGGGCATATCCTTGAGTGGTTGGAGTGTAGGAGGCTCTCGAGAACCTACAAGATCATCAGTAGTAACATCACCTTTGTAAGCATAGATATCTACAACATTGAAAATAGGTGATAAGCCAATGTGAGAAGGTAGATCAATCTTATATGCATTGTTGCCACATTTATTCATAATCTTGAAGGGGCCAAGGTTTTTCATCAAAAGATTTGTGTATTTTTCTTTTGTAAATCTCTCCTTATTTAGGTGAATCATCACCAAATTTTCCACTTGTAACTATAAGTCTCTCCTCTTTTTGTCAACATGTGTTTTTTATTTATCAGTGGTATGGTGTAGTTTGGTCTGCACTTGTTCATGGATGTTCTTCATTATTTCATCAAAGTCCTCTGCTAGTGCACTTATTTTTTCCATGTCTTTGATATCTCTGAGTTCCAATATCCCTCTAGGGTGAGTGCTATATACAATCTGAAATGGATTTAGACCAGTACTCCTATTGACTGAATCATTGAATGAGAATTTTTCTTGTTCTATAATAGTATCCCAACTGGTTCCATGTTCTTGTGTGAGACATCTTAAAAGGTTGCTAGGGGACCTGGTTATGACTTATGTCTGCCCATCAGACTCTGCATGATATGCAGATGACAGAGAAACATTTGTTCCTAGCTTTCTCCATAGTGTTCTCCAAAAATTGCCTAAAAACTTAGGATCCCTATCTGATATGATTGACAGTGGTAGTCCATGAAGTGTTACAACTTCTCTAATGCTATCAAATCCAGACTTGGTCTTTTCAAGACCTAGGACAAAGTCCATACTTACTAAATCCCAAGGTTTTGAAGGGATGGGAAAAGGAGTGTACAACCCTACATTGGAGGTGTGTCCTTTGGCTTGTTGACAAACTAAACAACTCTCAACAAAACTCCTAACATCTTTCTACAATTTGGGCCAATGGTAGAACCTTCTAACTAGCTCCAATGTTTTATCCACCCCAAAGTGACCAGCTAGGCTTCCATAATGCTTTTCCTTGATAATGTTTTCCCTCATGGATCCTTTTGGGACACACAATGAGCTACCCTTGAAAAGAAGACCCTCTTGCACAATAAACTCTAAGAAATCAATGTTGTATCTGTCTGTCATCTCAATGTAAATCTGATAAGCCTCTTTGAAATCTTCATCCATAACATACATATCCTTCATGGCATGAACTCCAACACTCTTCAACTGAATGGTTTGGGAAGTTAGGTGTCTCCTACTAAGAGAATCAGCAAATTTGTTTACAATCCCTTTCTTATGCTTGATAGAAAATGTATATGACTGTAAGAACTTCATCCATTTCACATTATGTGATTAAGTTTCTCCTACCTATTCAGAAAGCTAAGTGCATGGTTATCAGTAAAGACTACAAATTCCTTGGGCAACAAATAATGCCTCCATTTCCTAAGTGATTGAACCATTGCATACATTTCAAGATCATAATTAGAGTATTTTTGCTTAGCTTCATTGAGATTCTCACTGAAAAAGGCAACTGGCCTCCCTTCTTAGCTCAAGACTCCCCCAATGGCTTTATTTCTTGCATCACATTCCACTGTAAACACTTTGTGGAAATCTGGTAGGACTAAGATAGGTTGCTCTACAATATTTTTCTTCAACAACTCAAAGGACTCATTAGCTTCATTAGTCCATGAAAATATGCATTTTCTTCCACCTTTAATGGTGTTGATAATGGGAGCACATATGCCACTAAAATTTTGGATGAATTTTATATAAAATCTACATAAACCATGGAAAATCTTTACCTCTGAAGGAGTAGTAGGAGGTGGCCAATTGAGGATGGTTTCAACCTTGGAAAGGTCCTTCTTGAGACTGTTCTTTGAGATCACAAAACCTAAGAACGTAAGTTCTTCTTGAAGGAATACCCACTTCTCTATTTTTATCTTCAACTGTTCCTCATGGAGTTTTCTCATTACTATGTCCAAATGCTTGAGGTGCTCTTCTCTGCTCCTGCTAAAGATCAAAATGTCATCAACATATACAACAACAAATTTGTTAAGAAAAGGCTTCAATACTTCATTCATTAGTCTCATAAAAGTGCTTGGAGCATTTGAGATACCAAAAGGAATTACAATCCATTCATAGAGGCCTTCTGTGGTTTTGAATGGTGTCTTCCATTCGTCTCCACCTCTGATTCTTATATGATGGTAACCACTCTTGAGATCTATCTTGGAGTAATAACTTGTACCCTCTAAACAATCCATAAAATCCTCTATTCTAGGCATAGGAAACCTATATCCTATTGATGGCCCTAGAATCCGTACATAGTCTCCATGTACCTTCTTTCATGGGTGCTAGGACTGCAGGGACAGCACAAGGACTTACACTTTTCCTAATGAGACCTTTTGACAACAATTCTTCAATCTGCCTTGCTAGCTCTTGGTTTTGTTCAGGGGTCATATTATATGTTGCTTTGTTTGGAAGAGTGTCACCTGGTATGAAGTCTATATAGTGACTCACTTCTCTTTCAGGTGGAAAATATTTTGGTGTACTCTCATCTATGATACCCTTATACTGTTCCAATAGTGCTTTGACCTCTTTGGGGCCTAAATCCCTACTAGGGGCCTCGACCTTTGGTTCTGCCATTGATATCTTTTTGGGCCTCCCTACTAATGCATAACAAGGTGTATCCCTCTCTTTTAGTACCTTCATGAACTCTTTCTCTCCTACATGTAAGACACTGCTAGTAACATGTTTTTATTTTTCACAGTCAGGGAGTGGATTCATCACATACTCAACACCATCCTTAACTATAGTATAGACATTAGACTTCTAGCATATTTAGCATCTACATCAAATTGCCAAGGTCTACCTAATAATAAATGACATGCATCCATCTCTTTGATATCACATAGAACCATGTTTGTATACTCCCCTATCTTAAAATCTACCCAAACTTGTTCATTGATGATAGTTTATTTTTCTTTTTTTTCAACCAAGAAGCCTTATAAGGGAAAGGATGAGGGATTACATGTAGCTTTAACTTAGTGACTAACTCCCTGGATGCAATATTATCAGTGGATCTAGAATCAACTATAACTTTGCATACCTTATTGTTCACCTTGCAGCTTGTTCTGAACAATGACTTCCTCTGAGGTGGTTGTGCAGTAGTAGGTACTCTTAGGAGTGTCCTTTGCATCATGAGGCATTCTCCTTGTTCTAGAATTGCAGGTCTTGAAGTTGCAGAATGATAGGAGGATACACTTTGACTGTCATCTTTGTGGGTGAGTTGTACCCTTCTATCCCCTCCTTGTCTGATGGTGCCACTCTTTTCAGGACATCTAAAGGACTGGTGTCCAATCTGATTACAAGTAAAACATTTCCCTATGAAGACACTAGGTCCTCTTCCACCAAAGCTCCTTCTACTATTTGATCTCCTGCCTCTGAAGTTGCCTCTATTATTGTGCTCTCCTTATGACTCATGGTTACTAAACTCCCCTTGACTTCTTTGGAATGGACCTCTGCCATTGAACCTACCTCTTCCTCTAAAATTATTCCCTCTACCTCTGTTATTTTGTTCTCCTCTTTTGTTTATCTTCAATTTTTAGTGCCATTTGAAAACACCTATGTACTTATTCAGGGTTGAATTAGCTCATTTCATCTTGAATATTGTATTTCAGTCCATTTAGGTACCTTGAAAGTTTGTGTTTCTCACTCTCCGGGACTTTGGCCTTCAAGGTCATTTTATGAAACTCTTCAGTGTATCCACTCACATCAAGGTCCTTCTACCTTAGATTTTGCAACTTTTTATGGAGGGTGATCTCGTAGTCCTCTGGCACAAATTTCTTCTTGACTTATACCAACATCCTTTTCCATGTTGAGATAGCGTTCCTCTCTTCCTCTATCCTTTTCATTTTGTATAAAATACCACCAACTTAAGGCAGGGCCTTTCATTTTAGATTTTGTAACTTTGACCTTCTAATTTTCAGAGATGTTGTCACATTCAAAATAATTCTCTAAAGCTGCTATCCAATCCATGAATTCTTCAAGATCCATTTTCCCACAAAACATGGGAATGTCTGATTTCTGATCTCTCCTTCTAGCTCTCTCAAGATCTTCAAGAAATTTGACTTGCTCTGTTGGTATGTTCTTTGTTTCATCATGCTCTGTGTCTTCTTCTTCTTCTTCTTCTTCAGAATCTTCTCCCTCCTCCTTCTATGTTTGGATGTCCTTCAACTTCTTTATCTCATCCTCCATCTTCTTGTTCTTGGCTACTTATTCTCTGAAAATTTTAGCTAGCTCCACATTTGTGATTCTAGTAGGAACTTCCTCTCCTTGAGGTTCTTCTATTCTATTACCCATTCTTCAATTCTTCCAAGGTCTTAGCAGGCTCTGATACCACCTGATGCAGAGTGCACTGCAAGAAGACCAAAGATGGGCTCCCACTTCTTCTATCACTTAAAACTCCCAATCCAGACACCCTAATTCCAGAAATTTCTTCCTAGGGTGTGTATTGACTTGCCTAAGAATCCAACTCACTTCTTCTATCACAACTTAGCTCTCCAAGCTAAGATCCAATTCTCTGCAATATCTCCTTTAGGGACACTTTCCCTAAACCAAGTTAAAGATGTAGAAAATTCACTAGAGGCTTAGATCAACAAACCTAGGTGATGGAAGGCTTTTTTTAGACCCCAAGGGTAGAGAATCCACCAATGGACTCAGTCTTGCAAACCCAAGGATGGTCAAACACTGGATGGACTAGAATTCCTTGTAGCCCTATCCAGAGGGTTTTTCAAACATAAATTTCAATTACAGAAGGATATAAATAATTTTATTAGGTTTCTAGACACCCTTTATGGATTTTTGAAACCTCCCAAAGCCTTAGCACTTCACTCCACTCCACTCCTGCACCACTAAACTCTTGCAAAGCTCACAGACCTAATTAGTTAGGTTAGGCTTGGATTCTAAGCAAGTGGTCTAAGGCAGGTTCATAGAATGAATACAAGGGCTTAGATAGCTTCCTCTACCCCAAAATAGTCTAGAACCACCATTATTTTTATCCTCCCAATCATATATTGCACATGCATGCGATTGTACTAAAGAACCAGGCTAATTACATAGGGATAATTAGCCTAGGGATTTGTCTCAGAATACATACAACTAACACTGAGCTTCTGAGCCTTAGGAATCTTAAAGATCATGATCCTAACTGGTATTCCCCAAGTGGCCGAGCATATCCATTGGTTCAATCCCAAGTTAGGATCACATCTTTGGAGTGGACCCAGTAAACCTTGGTTTCTTAGACAGTGAACAAGTAAAATCTCTAACTCCTATGAAACTTCACAAAAACAAATCAAACCAACTGGAAAGGTGAAGTAACTCAAAGCATCACAAATTTTTGCAAGTGGATCCACAAGATGAATCTGTACCAGGTCGTACACTGTCTAAATGACTCAGAAAACTCTTTTATTTCCTCCTTTGAACATCAAGCTTCGTACACAGTAAACTCTAACCTTCCTAGAAGGCATGTGAACATATAATACCATCATCTTGGCATTATGGATTCTTCAAGAAGTTGGTGTGGTCAGTTACAATTGAGTTTTCATTCTTCGAGCAACATTTTGCAAAATTTGCTCATGCAACATTTTGCAAAAAGACAACTTTTTGGCAAAACTTGACAAAATTGCTAATTTGAGAAAATGCCAACCTTACCAACCTCCAAGGCTATGGGAGAGGTCCAAAACATGACAAGAGCCTATTCTAAGGTCTTAAAACACAAACTTCTAACTAAACCCAAAATCACTAAAAGGGACTAACATGGTCTAACATGGTTTCAGGGACCCATAGGTTTATAACTTACCTTAGGGTCCTTCACCTTACATAATAGACCCACACATGCACACACTAGAGTGATCCAAAGTATTCATCTTATTACAAATACTTAAGCATAAAATAGGAACTTCAGGAGGTGCCATGCACTAGAGAGAGTGTGTGTGGTAGAGAGAGGAGAGAGATAACATAGAGAGAAGTAAAGAGAGAAGGACGGAGGAATATGTATGTAGGGGCAAGTAGAGAGAGAGAGAGAGAGGGGGGGGGGTATAAGATGCCATTTTTTCTGAACTCAACAAACTCTGAACTTCAACGAGAAATTGAAGATAGTTAGACTCAAAATTTGAGGATATGACAAGAACAAGAGTTGTAGTAATTTGAATCTACTTTCTAAACTACTATTTGTTTTTGAAATTGGTTGAGGTTATGGCCCTCAAAAAGGGGGAGCACAAAAGTTGGTCATGTTTTTTTTGGAAAAAACATAACAGCGTCTGGTGTGCTCCCCCTAAAATGTTAAATTTTTTTTTGAAATTTTATAATCACTATGGTGAGAAGTTAGCTAACACCACATAGTTTATCCCAAATATTTATACTAATTTTTCTATGAAAGTATGATTTTTATGAATTTCTGAAGTGGAGACGTCCTGAAAATGTGAAATTTGAGAGTGTTCCCCCTAGAAATCATTGAAAACTAATCGAAAATCAATTTTTTATTAAAGTGTGTAGAATGGACTCTAATATCCAAAAAAGTAATTTGTTTCAAAATCTGTTAAATGAGCCAAAATCTATGCCCAAAATAGTACACATTGATTTTTGACAAAAATTGAACTTACTTAGAAAATAAATTAGAGATGAAAAGATTAACATGATCAGAATTCAAAAAGAATTATATGGAAAGATAGATAATAGAGAGTTATATAACATCTTGTTGTCTAATTTTGTCGTTGTTGAACCGCACACAAACTTGATAGGGAGAACAGATAAAAACATGTGATTTTTTTGTATGTTTGTTAGAAAACACATCTCAGGCCTATTTGAATCGTCCAAGCCTTTGGGTTGGGTGTTCAAGGAAAATCCAAGCCTTAGGAATGGCATTTTACAATGCAGTTAAAAAAGTGCATGCCATATATGGCACACATAATATGTAGAAAATGCTCTACATATGGCGTACGCCAAATGTTAAATATGCAAGTTTTGATCAAGTTTGTGAAAGTTTGATCAAGTTTGTCTAACTCAAGTCAAATGCACTTATCAAGACTTATGTCAATTAAAAAATAGGGTGATTTGAAGCGATCCATAGCATCTTAAAAAATCAATAAAATGGTGTGTGCCATGGAGTTTTTGTTAGGATTAGAAGACATAAATCTAACAATTACATGCAAATATATCAAACAATGCAAACGAATAAAGCACACATAAGTAGAAAAAGAATACATAGATTTAATGTGGTTCACCCAATCCTGGGCTACGTCCACCAAACAGAGATTCCAATATTATTATTGAGTAATTTTAATTGATTACAACCAGCGATCCCTCACAGCTCAATACCACTGCAAATGCTAAAATACATCTTCATTCTAAAAAATCATAACCCTAACACCATTTTTCTTATAAAAAAACCCTAACTCTAAAACTTGCTTGACGAGTCAACCTAGGGAAAATGTTTGAGGAGTCAATATAGGGAAATGGTTGACGGGTCAACCCCAAAAATGCTTGATGAGTTAACCAAAAAAAATTAGGGCATTGCAGAAAAGTGTATAGTACTTGCCTTATCAGTCACCATAAATCAACAGTTTTGTGTAGTTCTCAAGGCATTTCCCCTTGACCCCATCTTGGGTGCACTACCCCCAAACCCTCATTGAATAATTTGGGGGGAGGGGGGAGTGTGTTAATAAAAGTGGGGAAAAATTAACCTCCAATACGCAAACCTGATAGGGAGCACACATGAAAAATGTGATTTTTTGTATGTTTGTTGGAAAACATGTCTTAGACCTGTTTGAATTGTCCAAGGCTTTGGTTTTGATGCCCAAGGAAAATCCAAGCCTTAGGCTTGGTGGTTCCCAATGCAGTTAAAAAGGTGCATGACCTATATGACATACACCCTATATGGCATGCACCATATATGACAAGCGCCATATATATGTAAAAATGCTCTGAATTGTTACATATTTCAAATATATCACATTGTTTCATATTTCACATATGGCATGCACCATTTATGAAATATACAATAATGTCTTATATTACGCCTCTCTCTCTCTATATATATATATGTGTGTGTGTGTGTGTGTGTGTGTGTGTGTGTGTGTGTTTCTCATCACTCTATCCTCCTCCAAATCGCTCACCTCTCTACCTCTCTCCCTCCATCGGGCTCTCTATTGAACCTCTAATTTCCCCGTATGTTTCTTCTCTCTATCATCACTTTGTCCCTTCCCTCTCCCAGTATCTCTCTCCCTCCCTCTTTACCTCTCAATTATCCTTCCTATATCATTACACATATTTCTTTCTCCCCTCTATATCTCTCACCTCTCTCCCCCTACACACTCTAGGTCTCTCATCTCTCTATTGATAAATAGAGTGAAACAAATACACAGAGAGAGAGAGAGAGAGAGAGAGTGTGTGTGTTAGGAGTGGAGGGAGATGTAGATTGTGAAAGAGGCAGAGAGTGAGAGGTAGGGAAGGAGAGTGTATAGAGAGGTTATTGTTGAGCGTTGTTTTTACACAAGTAAATTTCTAGGAACTCGAGATCTAATTTCCTCTCTTGAAAGAATAACAAAGTTATTCTTAAGGTTCTCTGTGGTCGTGGTACAACTGCTTGGTAAACTCAGTTGAAGGTAAATGTGAATGTTCACAAGGATGCCTTTGCTGGAACATTTCAATGTTAGACTACAAAATAAACCTTAGTACTTTTTATATTTTATCGATTTTACCAATGTATTCAATTTCCTAATGATGCAAATTTAACTTTAAAATCTTCAATGATTGCCCATTTTAACCAATTCCAAACAAAAAACAAAATATTTGAGTAACTGGAATTTGTAAGAAAATTTAAGGGAATGAAAATCTAACATATATAAACCCTCATTGAATCACACTTGCAAATTAAATGATAAAAAATATGGAAACCCACGAAACATGAATCAGACCCAGTCACAATTCTATGTTCAACAAATGCAATCTTTTGAAAAAACTTTTACCCAAATGCAAGATTTTCCAAAATCTATCAGATTGTGAAGCCACCAGATGCACGCACACACAAGAAAAATTTATCTTTAAATCAATAGAATAAATATTTCCAATCATTCATCACAGCAAGATGAAATAATAACAGTAAAGTCCAACTAATTGGTCATAGATGCATTCATAATAAAACGCATTTGGCTCTTTGAAAGAAATGAACACGGATGCATAAATTATAAATATCTCATAGATAGCAGAAGCATCACACCATGAAAGAAGCACCAACAACATATAGCTTTATTTCGTTAAATATCTGACCTTAAATACATTGTTCTGATGAAATATATAGTGATTCAATTACAAAACCCAGAACCCCAAAACTAGGGTTCTATTAACACTAAAATAATGAAATAAAGCTAAATCTATAGAATACTAAAGAAAATATACTCCTAAGTTGGAATTTAACAATACTGTGTATATCTTAATCCATTTACATTTCATCCATGCAAGAAAGAAGGGCCAAATCCGCCCAGGAAATAAGAGATCAAAACCAGAGCTCCATCATTTTGAACTGAAGTTTTCTTTTGGAACTTGGAGTTCTACTTTAGAATCTTTGTCCTCGCTCCTTTGCGTGATTAAAACTTATTGATATATTTTAGTCAAACCAAAACAAACCCAAACCTGCATGCAATCAAATCAGGAACAACCTCTCGATGCAAATTACTTCCACGTTGGAATGGCCCAGAAATTTCAGATCCCGACCCTTACTCTGAAAGTTGGAGAGTTGAAAATTAGCTAAGTGTGGATCCTTAGGACTCCCAAAATTTTAGACTTTCAGAGTCTAAAAGGCCAAAAAACTTGAGCTAGCCAATTGGCTAAGTATAAAAAATAATCCCTTTGTAAAATTTGACTAAGTCCAAAACTGGACACTTAGTCATTCTGGGAGGATGTACCAATGGGCCTTTCAGAGTCTCTGTAATATCTCCTACACCTCTTCAAATTTGGTGACTTGAATATTATTAAGGCACTGCTCCTGCTTCTCCCTAAAAGTGATCAATTTTGAGGCAAAGAACTTGATTTCTTCCTCATGTTCCAACATTCTCTGCATGTCATCCTTGAAATAGATCAACTATTGGAGGTCTTCCTTGGTATTGACACTAGCCAAAATCCCCGTGAATTTTTGCACAATATTCTTCATTGGGTACAAAATCTGGTTTCCCTCATCTTCATATAAGTCTATGTCGATGCCATAGAATAATTTCTCTATCTTCTCAATCCACATCATGAGTCCTTCATGCCTCTTGTTGATCCTATCTAGAAATTTCTCTTAGACCTTGACTATTTTAGTTATATCCTTGATCTAGGTCTCAAAATTGTCTAGCTCTGATTGTTAGTAATAACTGAGAGGGGAGGGGGGGCGAATCAGTTGCCTCAAACTTTTATTCTTTAATCACTAACCACCAATCAACAAACCCCAGGTTATTAAGTCTCTACAAGATCCATGCCATGAAATACTTATAATATTTTACTCTCTGTCAGTTTACCTTGTCTGTCCTTATTCTCCTTGATAACCGATAAGCAGTAAAACTATTTACCGATACTCAGTAAATATGCAGAGTATACCAATCAATCTAGAAATGCATATTTGAAATGTAAAATAATAAATTAATAAGCCATACACACATAACACATGGATTTTAACGTGGAAACCATGTTAAGGGAAAAACCACTGGGACCAGTACCTCAAATTTTCACTCTTTTGAAGTGAGCCCTGTTAGGAGCCAACCCTATTAAAGGTTACAAACACACCGTTAAGTGTGACCTTGTTAGAGGATTTTATACATAGAGGTTGTCACTTAGTATCTGGCATCTATTTTTCTACCATCCTTGAATCAACCTCCTTCTTAGACTGTCAATAGGCTTTAGGAAAATCTTGCTACCATCCTTGAATCAACCTTCTTCTTAGGTTGTCAACAGGCTTTATGCAATTTCAATGCTACGTTCATGAAACAACCTTTTTGGTAATATGTTAGGATATACCTCAATTATAAAAGATGGTTAAGTCCTTCTCTATTAAGAGACTTGATGCTTCAATGGTTAAACTGAAACATTATGACTTGTTTCTAATGCAACTTGAATTGCAGATTTTCAAATCTATTTAAGTACAATACCTCTCTGATCAATGTATCAATTTAATTCTTTGTGCTCCATACTTTCTGCTCTATGATGTTGTGCTTCACTGTTCATTAGTGTCTGCAGAATTCTTTAGCTCTCCTTCAGCTTGATTGATCAGGACTGTATGAAGTTATCCTTCATCAGTCTCTCTTCAGCATCCTCTTTATATTCACTCCCCTTCCGTGTTTGTGATTGCTTGTGATTATGGAAATTAATTATGCTTGTCTCTTATATAGACATGATATTTCTTTATTCTTGATTCTTGATTCTTGTTTCTTGGCATGAAAAACAATCCAGCCAATCTGATTTATGGCTTTAACTCTTGATTTATCTCGTAGTTATCTTCTTGCCAACTATACAAATCTTCTTTAAATCAATTACTTAACTCTGGTCAAATATAAAAAATAAAACAACCAGTTAAGTCTATCCTTAAGCTCTACTAGCTAGATATTTTGTCATTTTTTGAAGTTTTTGTTCTAGTTGGTCAACTCTGCAGTTAATCGTCAGTGATAACTGCCAGTTATGTCGGTGTAACTCTAGTTAGCTTCGGGATCTCCATCCGTCGGGAAACACTATGATTTTTCTTCGTCAGGCAACACTGTCTTCTGCTTATCAGGCATCAGTGTGACTTTTGTTCTTTGCCTTTACCGATGGTGTACATTCTGTCGGTGTTGTCTGTCACTTAGTGAATACTTAACTTTTATGCATTGTTGAAATCATAATCTTTGTTCCATTGATTCTCTAAAGTATTTGGCATTATGTACATGATCATACAGATGATATCAAGTTGACATCAATGAAAATACAAACCATTAACTGATTTAATGTCTTGCATTATCTTCAACTTAACATTATCAAACATTCAATCAGTTACATGTCATCAATCTCTCCCTTTGGCATTGATGGCAACATACTATATTATCACACTATACTATTTCTAATACAAATTGAAATACAATTGTTGAGATTCATCAAATTACCAAACAGTTTGTTTAGATAACCGATAAAGTTTGACCGTCGGTAAGCTCTGTGTTAGCTTAGATTTGATTCTTGCAACTTTCTGTGTTTCTTATACTGATGTGTTGTGTTCTATTCTTGTGTAAATTTCTCTCTTTTGACTGTTCTTCAACTTTGATGTCTCTTGTCTCTTGTCAGCAACTCTTCCTTTGTATATGATTTCTTCATACAAATTCTCTCCCTATGGATATGATCTCTCCCTGTTTGGAGTAATCTGATAATGAATAGTTTCTATAGATAATATGGATACATTCTCTCCCTTTGACAACAATGCCAAACAAATATTTTACAAATATCTGACATTCATACCAAACAATTATTTTCTTCTATCCATAATATATTCCTTGAATTTCCCTTATCTATCAGCAATACAACAATATGCTCTGGTACTTGGTTCTGATATATACCTTTCTGTATATAGATGTAGCTTTGAAGTTCATCTTTTTTCTTGCATCAACATGAATGATATTCTGAGAATATATAGGTTGATGCAGCCTTGAGTTCTTTACTGACTGGTAGACAAGGGTTTGACCCCTAGTCTATTTCTCAAGTACTCAAATTTATCCTTGGGTAGTGGCTTGGTGAAGACATCAACCAATTATTCTTTTGATTGCACATATTCAAGTATCACCTCTTTTTCTTGAACTTGTTCTCTTAAATAATGATACTTGATTGGAATGTATTTAGTCTTTGCATGCATGACTGGATTCTTGGAAATGTTTATTGCACTGGTGTTATCACAATAGATAATCACTGGTTATGAGATCTTCATATGCATACCTTACAGCAACTGTTTGATCCATGCAATATTTGAGCAGTTTGCAGTAGCAGCAACATATTCTTCTTCTGTAGTAGACTGAGAGATGCATCCTTGCTTTTTGCTAATCCAGGTGACAAGTCTGTCACCCATAAAGAATTATCCTCCAGTTGTGCTCTTCCGGTCATCAAGACTTATAGCCCAATCAGCGTCGGTAAACACTTTTAGTTCAAATTTTCCTTCTCTTTTATATAATAAGCCAAATTCCTCAATATTCCTCAGATATCTTAGAATTCTTTTTACAACAGTCATATGTGATTCCCTGGGGTTAGCAGAAAATCTAGCAACAATTCCTACTGCATGTGCAATATCTGGTCTAGTGTGTACAACATACATTATTTTTCCTATCATTGATCTATACAAAGTCTGATTTACCTCTGTTGTCTTGTCTTCCTTTGTTAATTTGCATCCAGTAGCCATTGGTGTTCCAACAGGTTTGGAATCTTCCATCTTGAATATTTTCAGGACCTCTTTGATGTATTTGGACTGTGTAATGAAAATACCTTTGCTTTGTTGAATGATCTAAAGACCAAGAAAGAACTTGATCTCTCCAAACATAGACATCTCAAACTCTTTTCTCATCTCATCAGCAAATGATATGTGTAGCATATCATTGCCTCCAAATATGATGTCATTAACAAATATTTCAGCAATCAAAGTGTTAGCATCAGTATCTTCTTTTAAATAAAGATTATTATTTTCACTAGTCCTTATGATACCAATACTTATTAGATAGGAATGAAGTCATTCATACCAGGGTCTGGGAGCTTGTTTTAATCCATACAAGGCTTTGTGAATTCTACATACCATGTTCCTCTTGTCTGGATCTACAAACCCTTCTGGTTGTTCAATGTATACTTCTTCTTCAAGTATTCCATTTAGGAACGCTGACTTGACATCCATTTGATATACTTTGAATCCTTTATATGCACCATAAGAAAGTAGTATTCTTACTCCTTCTAGCCTAGCAACGGGTGCAAAGGTTTCTCCATAGTCTATACCTTCCTCTTGTGCATACCCCTTGCATACTAGTCTTGCTTTGTTCCTTGTGACTTCTCCATTCTCATTCAGCTTGTTCCTGAATATCCATTTAGTACCAATGACATTGTTGTCATCTAGTCTTGGCATAAGTGACCATGTTTTGTTCTTCTCAATCTGCTCAATCTCATGATTCATAGCACTTATCCATTCTTCATTATCTAGTGCAGCATTGACAGATTTTGGCTCAAAATCACAAATTAAGCAATTTGAGTTTAAAGACTTACTTCTTGTTCTTGTACCAACTTTCTTATCTCCTATGATCTAGTCCCCTAGATGATTCCTTCTTACATATCTTGCAAGTATAGGTACAACTCTTTGTGTATCAGCTTGATCTTCATTACCTTGCACATTATCTTGATCATTATCCTGACCGTCGGTAACAACATTCTGACCGTCGGTTGTAACATTCTGTTGTTCTGGAATTAAGCATTGTTGTTCAAGTAGATATATGGGTTCTTCACAATATACAAACTTGTATTCTTCTGGTTCTTTTGTGCTTTCTAGCTCATTCTTTTCTTCAAATTCATCAATCTTCACATTTTCACTTTCAACTATTTTGTTAGAAGCCTTGATTAGACATTTAAAATCTTTTCTCTTGGTAGAATACCCCATAAAATACCTTCATCACTTTTAGTGTCAAGCTTTCCATTTCTATCATCCTTTAAGACATAACATTGACTACCAAATATTTTGAAGTAACTTACATTGGGTGTTTTACCATACCATCACTCATAAGGTGTCTTCTTTGTATCCTTCAATTATACTCTGTTAAGTGTATAAACAGTAGTGCTGACAAATTCCCTCTAGAATATTTGGGTGATGTCCTTCTCTATCATCAGTGTTCTAGCACAATCAACTATTGATATGTTTCTTCTCTCAGCAATCCCATTTTGCTACAGTGTCCTTGGTGCAGAAACCTATCTTTTTATACCATGCTCATTACAGAAATTAGTGAATTCATCTGATATAAATTCTCCTCCTCTATCTGATCTTAAATATTTTAGATCCTTGCCACTTTGTTTTTCTACCATAGCCTTATACCATTTAAACATCTTGAATGCTTCAGATTTTTCTTTTAGAAACATAACTGTCATCATTCTAGAGTAATCATCAACAAAGAGAATAAAATATCTATCTTCATAATAGCTCTTTGTCATCATAGGTCCACATAAGTCAGTATGGACTAATTCTAGAATATCATTAGATGTATGGGTTTTACTTTTGAAACTAGACTTTGTCATTTTACCTTTTTGACAATTTTTGCACATGATGTTGTCTGGCTTTGTCATCGTCAGTAAGCCTCTTACACTTCTTTTTTTGCTTATTTTCATCATGTTGTCAAAATTCACATGACACAATCTTTTGTGCCACAACTATATGTCTTCATTTCTAGTCATTAAGCAAGTGGGATTAGTATCATTCAGATAGAATAAGTTAGCTTTAGTTTGTTCACTGGTACCAATTATTTCTCCTGATTCATTGAAGATCTTTGCCTTCTTGTTTTCAAATGCTACTCTATGACCTGAATTATTCAGCTGAGAAACACTCAACATATTATAATTCAATCCTTTTATCCAATAAGAATTTTCACATTTAATCAGGTTATTCAGCATTATTGTTCCTTTGCCTTCAACTGGACAAGGTGTATCATTTCCCATTCTTACTGTACCATCATTATAATATTTAAAAGTGTTAAACTTTTCTTTGTCACCGATCATATGGTGAGTGCAGCCACTATCTATTATCCATATATCATTCTTACTAACCTTAGATATGAGTGCAGTTTCTTCATACCTTTCATCTTCATCTGAATCATCATTCACAGCTACAAATACCATCTCAATGTCATCATCAG
>MU224787.1:5958-28837 GCA_018584345.1 Thuja plicata | reverse complement strand
TTTTTCTACCATCCTTGAATCAGCCTCCTTCTTAGACTGTCAATAGGCTTTAGGAAAATCTTGCTACCATCCTTGAATCAACCTTCTTCTTAGGCTATCAATAGGCTTTATGCAATTTCAATGCTACGTTCATGAATCAACCTTTTTGGTAATCTTTTAGGATATACCTCAATTATAGAAGACGGTTAAGTCCTTCTCTGTTAAGAGACTTGATGCTTCAATGGTTAAACTGAAACATTATGACCTATTTTTAATGCAACTTGAATTGTATATTTTTAGATCTATTTAAGTACAATACCTCTCTGATCAATGTATCAATTCAATTCTTTGTGCTCCACACTTTTTTCTCTAAGATGTTGTGCTTCATTGTTCGTCGGTGTCTGCAAAATTCTTTAGCTCTCCTTCAGCTTGATTGATCAAGACTGTATGAATTTATCCTTCATCAGTCTCTCTTCAGCATCCTCTTTCTATTCACTCCCCTTCCATGTTTGTGATTGCTTGTGATTATGAAAATGAATTATGCTTGTCTCTTATATAGACATGATATTTCTTGATTCTTGATTCTTGATTCTTGGCATGAAAAAAAATCCAACCAATCTGATTTATGGCTTCAACTTTTGATTTATCTCATAGTTATCTTCTTGCCAACTGTAAAAATCTTCTTTAATTCAATTACTTAACTCTGGTCGAATAAAACAACTAAAAAAACCAGTTAAGTTTATCCTTAAGCTCTGTCAGCTAGATATTTTGTCATTTTTTGAACTCTCTATTCTGTCGGTCAACTCTGCAGTTAGTTGTTGGTGATAACTGCCAGTTCTATCAGTGTAACTCCAATTAGCTTTGGGATCTCCATCCATCGGGAAACACTATAATTTTTCTTCGTTGGGAAACACTGTCTTCTACTCATCGGGCATCACTGTGACTTTTGTTCTTTGCCTTTACCGATGGTGTGCACTCCGTCGGTGTTGTCTGTCACTTAGTGAATACTTGACTTTAATGCATTGTTGAAAGCATAATCTCTATTCCATTGATTCTCTGAAGTCTTTGGCATTATGTACATGACTGTATAGATGATATCAAGTTGACATCAATGACAATACAAACCATTAATTGATTTAATGTCTTGTATCATCTTCAACTTAACATTATCAAACATTCAATCAGTTACATGTCATCACTGATCCCTCATACAATTTGACCAAAATTTGGAAGTGTTTCTTCCTTATTACTTTTAGGTCCTTAAGAACCTTCTTCCATCTCTTAATTTGAAAATCCAATCCATCCTCATTACCTATTATGTCCACCAAATTGGTGACCTCCTTGAGGATAACCCTAAAGGGCTTGAAGATTTATGTGATGGTGCTCTCTCCTAATTGTTCAAATTCAACTATCCAATTTGTACAAGCCTAAATGAAAGAATGTGTTACAACTGTCAGCAATTTTGGGGCAATCCTCTTCTCTAAGACAACATGTAATGAGGCTTCCGGGCAGTCTAGGTCAATGGGACCTTCTATTTTAATAATGAAGTTTTTTAATGCTTCATTATTCCCTATTAATTATTTTATCTTCTCCTCATCCTTATCCATGAATCGGAGGGCATGTTTCAACCCTAATATTGTCAATGTCTTGCTCCCTTCTCTGGTAGGTTCACCTAGGTCAACCTCTTTGAAAGTGTAGTCTGTTGGAGTTATTTCTGATTTGATAGTACTTCTTGTGGGTACTGTGACTTGTGCCTTCCATCGGCCCATATGGTCCTGAGTGACATAGGACATTGTTCTTGCTAGAGTGTTGGCACTAATACATTTGGTGTTATTTTTTCGACGGCAACTTCTGATGGAGGATACACTTATTTGTGAAATTGGGTTTTTTTTTAATTCTCCCTGACAAAGTCAAAATTTTGATGGCGCTTTAGTAGACCGTTGGAATTATGATGTCATTGGGCTATATAAGAAAAAAATGTGAAAACCAAATCATTTTGATATTAAGTTCATCGCGGGAGCAAAGGAGCACAGAGTCATTCAAAGCTGAATTGAGGTAGGCTTTTTTATTTACTCCAACACTAATACTTCTCTCAAAAATGCTAACTCCAACATTGGTATAGTATTGTTACAGCTACAGTTGACAAAATGTGAAGACATGGAAAAATTCCTTCTCTATTAGACTACATAAAAACAACACTTGTGGATAATGACTTAAGACACCAAATGCACCACAAAAATGATTAAAGATTAAAGATTAAAAAAAATTAAGTTGTCACGAACAAGACAACAAAAAAAAAACTTTAAAAATGGTATCGCCAAAATTTGGAAATAGGGAAACATCAAGAATGTGGATGTGTCTGACATAAATTTGAAACATCCAACAAATAAAGTGAAAAATAATGGGAAATAAAAAAATATAGAATATGGGAACTGTGTGTAAGAAAATACACCTTCATGAAATTAAGATTGAAAACAACAATTCTATGGAATGATAAAACAAATTAATCTAAGAATTGAAACTAAACAATCTATATCATCTCATCGTTCTCTATCCAAGCTTTGTTAAGAGAGCTCTCAAGCTTAATCTCTCTCAAGGACAATCCTAGAATGAGATATGTATGAAAATTAAATGCTCCAATCTGGCTAGAATTCTCAAAATGCTCAAAAATGCTCCAAGATCATATGAGAAAATAACAAATGCTCCTAAACATGATATGCTAGATGTAATGCAAATGCTAAAATTCTCTCAAAAAGCTCTCAAATGCTCCTCATATGCTCTCAATGTGCCTATAATAAGGATGTTTTTTCTCTTTAATTCTTGGATCCCAAACACAAAGGAAATGGCTTGTATTTATAGCATTTTCCCAAGGGTAGGGGGTAGAGTGAGTTGATCATGATCAAAGCTTGGTTAAGTCAAAAGCTTTGAGGTGTTCTCAAATGGAGGGAAATTTGGTTGGTTGTCTCAAAGATATTAGGAATTAAATAACTCCATCATTTAATTAAATTATCCATGGAAGGGTGATTGGGTTGGATTTGATCCTTTTTTATTTGAACTATACAATTGAAAAATCAATTGCATAATTTGATTAATCCCTTTAGGCTTGAATTTAATTATTTGATTTCATGATTATTTGATCTTTTAATTTGATTTGAATTCTGTCCATTTGATTTGATCCATTTGATTTGCATTCAGATGACATTTTAAGGCATTTGGCTGAGATTTATAGTTTGAAATGTTTGAGATACACCTGGTCAATTTTAGGTGTCTACAGGAACATTAATATAATTTTCCTCATTCATTGCATAATATGAATAAGATATCCAGTTGCATCAACACTTTAAGGATCATGGATCAAAATTAACAATCCATGCTTTCTCCCTTTCCCTGTTTTAGTTCTCATCTCTTTGGGTTCGTGTTTTTTGGTGTTCATGTATTGAGAATATTTTAAATTTTTAGGTTCATCTCCTAAAGTAGTGTTTTTATGATGCTTCATTAGGAGGCAATTATCTATCTAATTGACCTACCTAATCTATGTTAAGTGGCTGAATATTCTGCATTTACATGGAAATATTTGTTTCCCTCTGATTTATGGAAAATATTGAGGAAACAGTTGCAAAAATCTATGTCGAAAACACCCTAACACTTTCATTTTATACACGTATGATCTCCAATGGAGGAGACTATTTAATCCTCATTAATGAAAAATAATCATAAGATTGGTACTGCAAAAGAAAAGGAAATGTATTGAAATAGAGTCATAAGAATAGGAAAAAGAGAAATTGATGTTATAGTTAAAACTAACTGAGATAAATGTTAGAGGTGTACAACAATTTTATGCAGACACAAGAGGCTCCTTCTAGACTTAATGTGAGGCGCATGGAGGTATAAAATGAGATTTAATCTTTTCACAAATGAGTTGTTTATTACTGCCAGTTATTCCCAATACTAGGCACTTGATCATAGCTCCTAAATTAATCTAGTGTATCTCCACCCTTGGCCATTAGTCACCAAATACATACCTATAATCATATTGTATTTCACTGTAATTCTAGCCTTGTCTTCTCAAGGAAAAATCCATAAGAATTCTAAAACGACATCTAGAAGAAGTAACACCATTAAAATCATCAAAGCATGGCCTATAAATTATTTACCATAGAGTTTTCCACACTTGAAAATTAGTTCCCATCTTGGCAATTACCCCAATTGACCTAGTGTGGATCAGAACTACCTTAGATAGGTGACCACACAACACAATAGAAAATAGGATTGCTTTATATTTTCTTCTTGCCAAGCATATAAGACACTTCTCAAAGTTAATCCATGGAAACAAACTTTGAGAGTGAAATTACTCTACCTAAGGCCTCCATTCATTATCATTTTTTTTAAATAGTACATGATCCAAGATTCATAGTACTAGTGCTATTCAGATAGGCAATTATATATACTAGTTAAAAGTAAAGATTATTGATTGGGTCAAAGGCTATCATTTTTACACAAGGGTTGTCAACTATATAATTCTTGCAAAGTATCAAGATACTATATTCTATCTAATAAGTAAAGATTTTAAACTAGAAATAATTCTCTTATAATCAAAATATAAGTATAAAGTCACTTACAATATGGTCTCATGGATTGCATTGATAAGTTAATAGTGAGCATCAAAATGTAAATACACCAAATTGCAAAGACTTCTCATTTTAAAATTAGCAGCATATGAGAGTAAGAGCATGTTCTATAAAAGATTTCTAGTAGACCTTCTAATTAGACCCACCTCTCTCACAAACTCTCCTAACTGATAAAAAAATTAATTTTTTGATATTTGCAGAGGCCATTGCCCTGATGTCTATTTCTCTATAAATATTTTGCATGCTTTCAAGTGCATGTAAGTTTCTTCCATCTTAGTTAATGAACCAAAAAAACTATAAGACTGTATAATGGCATTGGCAGTTGATGAATCCACCTGGAAATCTATTAACAACCTTTCTTCCAAGACATCTTCCATCATCCCAATTTATTTCCCCTTGGCATATAAATTCATCAATGTTGTATAAACACTATCATCTAGAAAACAACCCATAGATTTCATGTCTTTGAAGATCTTAGCTACTTCATCAAAAATCCCCACCCTTCTATAGGCATGGACCATCTTTGTACATGTAGCAGTATCCAGTTGGGTATTATGTGCGATGACATCTCTTTGAGGTATTCTCTCAAAAAGTTCACATGCTTTGTTTGTGCTTCCACATTTTGCATGAATATCTACAAGAGCATTTTGAAGCATGGTATCTAACAAAAATTCACCTTTCATTTTGCTTTGATAGATGTCCACACATGTCCATATACTATTCTAAGGCTCCCATTTTTTCATCATCTATACTTACTTGTGTTGAAAATAGAACTATCCTTTGCTTCCCTATAATTACAATGGTTCATGATCCTTTCAGAAAAATTTGATGGCTTCTTAATTTCAATGGTTTCCTACAGTGACATCTTGTCATTATTTTGAATTTTTATTGAATTTGATAACTCATGCAGAATGAGAACCACTGTGATAATTGATTAATACCTGGTGCTCAATCGTGACCTTGGGATACTCTTTACATTAATACTTCTTTTCTTGCTTATGTTGACTTATATTTTACTATATTTTCTTGATTGTATTATGAATATGATTCTTTTTAGATCTAATTTTGAAACCTCAAGTGGAAGTATAATCTTTCCTATAATTGTGGCACTGTCATGTAACTTGGTGATTATAAATTATTTTCTTAGTGCAAGGGTTGAGGTCTAATCCAAGGCAAGGGTCAAATGTTATTTATGTTGAGGTTTTTGTGGGAGTATAGAAATTCACAAGGGGATAGAGTTTGAAATCATAGTTTGGAGTCCATGAGTTGAGATTGAGTTCATGGTTGGGTTATAATCACCCTCACAAAGTTTGATTCCAGATTCTGGTTTTACGTGTGACTGTCTTCAATTCCCAATATCCCAACACACTTTCATCATACCACCCAAGGATCTTGAATTTTACTTTGGTTCCCCTTACAACCTACCATCTAGACAACATCCTACCAAACCCCAAACACTCACACACTACTCTCATTTAACTCATAACAAACCAATGTATTCACTATTTTGAGACAATCACCATTTAAAATTGTAGATAGACACTTATCACCATTTAACCCAGTGTTCCCTTCACTCCAAATGGATTGAAACACTAGAAAAATATTCTAGGACCTTGTCCACATATACACCATTCACCTTGAGCCATGAAACACAAGGCTAAACAACTAAGTGCAACCTTACCTTATCTGCATGATGTCCTACAAGCATTTTTAGAAAGGTAAAATACAAGACCTACCATAACCCTTCCAATCATGGAGTCCATTCACACGTGCAGACAAAAGGAAACTACATCTTATTATTTGTTGTTTACCCTAGTGAGGGTTTGAACCAGTCAAAATAAAATGAGGATATCTTTCGTTTAACCAACCAAATGACTTCATTCAAAAACCAAAATTTTGTATATTCAAAGAATTATTAAATCCAATTCAATTTATTTCAAAATAATCTTATTGAACCAATAATAAATAACTAGAAACTTGACTGTAACAGTTAAAAGAATACAAAAAGTGTAGGAAAACTTGAACTTTTATTAATTAGAACTCTTCCATTTATCATTCTTCTCATCATTCTTGGGCACCATAGTCTTAAATAGAATCATATGTGATTCAAAGACCAGAGAAAAAAATTCAACTACCTTCAAGACTGACTGTAACTAATCCCAAGCCAACAGTCCCACAATTTTGCATTAACAAAAGATGTAAGAATGTTGTCAAGTTGAAAACTAAGTTGTCAACTCGACAACTAACTATCTTGTAAACCTTATTACAATTAAATATGGTCTTCTTATGACCTTATGGAACATTAAAAACATTAAAACTCCTAATCTACCCATCAACCCCATAATTATCCCTCTTAGGCCTATTTTGGCAATATTACATCTTTTTGCATCTTTATTGCATTTAATAACATTGAATGGATAAAATGACCATGTTTACATTATTTAAAGACCTTATAGGTATTTTAGAGTCCATTTGTCTTTAAATCTCCATTGCACTCCCTCCAGATTTTATAATTGATGAATTTTGGATGTTGAAAGTCTCTTGATAGGGTTGACAAACCTATCATATATCTTATATGGTTCCATATTTGAATACTTTTGGTTGGTTGTTATATACCTCTAATGAGTTGTTTATGAAAAATTGAAGGATGGATCAGTAGGATCCTAGATAATTGAGTATGTTCCATGATGCTCTGCATCACTTCTCATGACCCACCATAGAAAACTCATTTGTTGTCCCTTTCTCTAAGACCACTACTACTATCTCATCTTCATTTCATTCTCCCTAAAATCCCAAACCAATATCTTTATCTAAGATTTCTTCACTATCCTCTTTTTCTACCACATTAGTACTCTTCAATAACTTCCTTTTTTTTGTTATCCTTTGTATAGGCCATGCCATTTTATTTCTCACATTTAAGTGCAATGGTTTTGGTTTGTTTTGTAATTTTCCTATGTTCAAGTATTTCAATTTGGTATACTATACTAAAACATCATTTCATAACTAACTTTTCAATTTTTATATATAACTAGGTCTAAGAATATTTGTGTACTTTCGACATCATTTTTCTTAGTTTGTGAAGGTTATAGACCAAAGTTTCCATAGCCCAATTTTTTTTCATGTTAAGAAGGATTATGTCAGATAATATAAGTGAAGAACAAGATAGGGAGACAACCACTAGATTATGGTCTAACTTCAAAAGAAAAGGTGATGTAAAATGTTATTGTCCCTGCAAAATTTGCAAGGGCTTAAACACTAGAAGACTGCTAATCAAAACAACTAAGAGATATTGTAGGGATAATGGTCACATTGAAGGGGGTGTGATTATCATCCATTGGTAAGTTGTTCATTATATCATTTTAACAATTTATATACATAATAAATCACTTAATGATGAGATAATGATCATGGTTTATTTATGTTCATCATTTGTATATAGGTTGAGCTCCCCAGGGACCATGATATGGACCACCACAACCTAGAGAATATGGTTTTCAAAGTGGAGGAACATGGAGGTGTGAATATTCAAGATGAAGATAATGATCCCATGGAAGATGATGATCATGTGCCAAAAAACACATTTGAAGATGATAGTACAAATAGATTGATCCATGACACATTTGGTACTAGCGTAGCTAATGGTGATGATCAAGATGAACTTGATGTCATCCATGATATACCTCTACTTGAGAAGGTAGAAGCGACACTTTACAAAGGCCCCCAAACAACTCTTCTCACAATTGTATTATTGTTGGTGAACTTGAAGGTTATGAATGGTTTATCCAACATAAAAATGTCACATATGTTAAGGTATGTCATATATGTCATTATAGTTAATAAAGGGTGAATCATGTACCATTAATAATGTTTATATTAACAACTTTATTTTTTTGTGTAGATTGATAGGTGAGTTTTTGTTACCACCATCAAATATTCTACCTTGCTCATACCGAGAATTATGTATCACTATGAAAGATATTGGAATGGAGTACCAAGCAATAGATGCTTGTCCCAATGATCATATTATATATCATAAAGAATATGAAATTGCAACAGAATTCCCTGAATGTCATACGAGTAGATATTGAACAAATCAAATAACAAAAAAGATACGTCACAAAGTTCTTTGTTACAATCTCATTATTCCACGTATGCAATGATTATTTAGGTGTAGTAGCTTGGTACAATTTATGGATTATCATGCGTGCAATAGAAGTCAAGATGACATTAGTCAAATGCCTATGGATGGTTCAAAATTTTGGACATAGAGGAAAAGTGGCCACACTTTAAAGAAGAACCTCATAATCTTAGGCTTTCATTGGCAGCATACGGTGTTAATCCATTTGGAGAGCTGACATCTATTTACTCGGTGTGGCCTATTTTTTTATCAACAATAACATTCCTCCATGGATGTCAATAAAGAGGGAGCACATTATGATGGAAATGATTGTTCCAGGTATTTTATCATTCAATATTTATCTACATGTAATTATAAATGTTGCAGTAAAATGGTCATAATAATTATGTAATGTTGTTGTTAATTCAACTAGGGAAGTGTCAAGTTAAAGATATGAATGTATGTATTGAGCCTCTTATCAACGAGTTGATATAGTTATGGAATGGTGTCACTATGTATGATGTCTCTATACCAATATGACAAAGACAATTTAAATTCCATGTAATGCTTGTATGGACAATACATGATGCCCTAGGGCTAACACATTTTTGTGGAATGTTATAGTGAATTCAAGTTGTGCATGATAATTCTAATTATAAAAATTAACATATTTAATCCAATTATATCATTATCTTGTAGTCCTTCAAACAAAGGTAAAATTTTCATGTCTAGTTTGTGGTCCAAAGATGAAATCTCATCATTCAAAAAGTTTAGGAAAGCAAGTGTTTGATGAGTATAGGCACTTCCTCCATAGAAATCATAAGTATCTAAGTACCGAAAAACATCTTTCCAATGGGAAAGAAGAGACTACATAAAAAACACGAAGAATGACACCTCACCTATTCAATTCAGTAATGAATGGATTCTCTCAGCCTTCGCTCTCTTCATGAAATGCTACTTCTCTATTATCCAATTCAGTAATGAACAAATTCTCTCGACCTTCTCCATGAATAAATTATAAAAGGACATTACTGCTAATTTATTTACATGTTGCTAAATCGTGGACCAGTAATTGGAATATGGATAGATTTTTCTCTCAATATTATTTAAAATCTCAATTGTATAAGCCAAAGAATTTGCTACAATGCATTGTCAAATTGGGTAAGTATATTTTGTCCTTTTATGTTCTCAAAACCTAATGTGTCGAGAGTCCCTTTCCAATGGCAGCAATGTGATCTTGACAATGCACATAGAGTAGTAGAAAGTCCCCTTCTTCAATTTAGTGTATTGCACTACCCTTTAAAGGCTAAAACATAACACAGATCACTAAGCAAAAAAATTATAGAAGACTTGGTTAAAAAATGTTTAGTCTTCCACTTCTTTACAAATACATTGTTGTGATTGGGTGTTGCAAGCCCTAACAAATGGAGTATTTATTGAGTTTGGAAAGGAGTTTGAACCCAGTTCATCATGTTGGCGACTACTACACTTCATAACCCACTCACACGTCATGTGTTCATCATTAAATTATTAACAATCGGTTGTATTTTATTTCCCTAAAATCTAATAACACGACTCTCTAGAAATTTTGTTTATGATAATCAATGTCATTTATGAATTTATTTCTTTGAAAACATTTACCATTAATGTGATTAAGAGAACCACCATTAGTTTGGAGGAACCAAATTCTACAACCATCAAAATCTCTACCATTATTTAAGCTTTGACCATTTTTCCTCCTCCAGGGGTGTTTGGTGGCCTCCTAAAATATCTTTAGGTAAATCAAGCTTTTGGTATAAAAATTAGGAGCATTGCAAATGAAATGAAGAGGTGATAAAGTATCTAAGTACCAAAGTTGTTTTTTCCCAATAGAATCTCTATGATTGTGAGTTAAATCTTCTAAGAAGGATCCCAAAAAACCAACTTTGTGATAGTCAGAACCATATTCAAAAGATTTGCAATCCTACTATATGTGCACAGTTGAGGGGGAAGAATAGGTAATGCAAAGAAAAGAATAAGAAAATTGAAGTGAACTAACGAATCAAGAAGTTGAGAAATTGAATAGTGCTCAAGGCAAGCTTCCCCCAACCCTAAGAGGCCCTTTTTTAATTTCTAACATACAGTAACAATGAACCTAGGATCAATAGAACAAAAGAAAGAATGAGCAACCTAGAGTAATAATGATCCAAAGGAAAAATATACTCAAAACTAGAACAAACAAGAAAATAAAATAGAACTTAACGCGATAGCATAAATGCAAGTCAATAAGCAAGATCCAACAATTTGAATCCAAATTCAGAACTCACGATGACATGCGAGGCTACCATGGTTAGGGAAGACTAGGCAGTAAGAAGTTAGAACCAAGAAAACATAATGCAATAAGTGATGTAGTGTCTCATCTCGTCAGTTTAAAAAAGAAACATTCAATAGTCTTATCAAAACATAACACTTAACAAACAACAGAAATGAAAGCATCCACAATAAACCAACGAGCATGAAAATATATTGTCACATTATAATTATAGATCAAGGAGGACATCTCATCTTTTATCTCCTTAACTCGAGATTGACCCACTAAGCTTGAGCGCTACCTATATTATAGACTAGATTTTTTGGCATGTCAATTCCACTACTAATCCTAATCTTACGTCGTCTCTCAAAATTTCATATACAGTAACTTCTATTCCCCAAAAGTCTAAATGGTTACAAATAACTCCAACAAGATAGGACAAACAATCAATTAGCTCCTAGTTCAGAGGAATTGGATTTTCCTGTCTCCTGATTCAAAGGAGTCAATTTGCACTAGTAAGAATTATGCCTTTGAAGCAAGCAGATAATCTAATAAGAAAGCTAGAAAAAGAAAGAGTATGAGTATGCATCTATATCTCTAGAAAATTTTGGTAAAAATAATTTATTGGCATTGTCCATAGCTCCCACACTTTCTCCAGACTAGGAATACACAAGTGAACACACCATATCATGGTGGCGTGGAATGGTGAAGATGGCTAGCAAGTCTACAAACAAAGCTAATGGTCGAATGAAGTGTAGGTATGGCTCTAGTATACAAATAGGTTGAGGCTTCTAGATAGGGAAATGCATAGAATCAATGTTGCGTAAAGATCCCTAGGTGAAACCAAAGGGGCTATAGATAAAAAAATTAAATATGGGAAAGTCAACTAATGTCTATGAGTATATTACATTGGATGGAAAATAAAATAATAGGGAGACTAAGCTAAAGTTGGGAGATCCTCATCTATTGAGAATATATTACAACTTAATGTGCAATGGGTAGAGGCTTTAACCTATTGGGCACAATAGTGGGGTGGTAACGGGGAAAATAAGTACCTGGTGATCACTTGCAAGTGAGCTTTAAAAAATTGACCCTCTAGGAAATTAGGAAGTCCATTTATAGACTTTTCAGTTATTTCAACTTTATGTGACGTCCCATGGTGGGTAGATGCATGTAAAAGATAGTTGAATACTAAAATATGGGGTGGAAACCCCTCTTTTCATTGGTAACATGTGAACTTTCAAGCATGATTGTTGAAATACACAACATCACTACTGATTCTTAGACATTATGGTCAACCATCAGATGTTACTACTTGGGTGATGGTAGATAATGTGCTAGCAAAGGTACAAGCTACTGAAATATTTTGACAACAGTGCAAGAAATTTTGACTGGGCACACACATGGCAAAAAACTGGGCATAGGACTCTACAAAGAAGAAAATCATAGTTTTACAAAAAAGGAAAATAAATTAATGCATTTAGAGAACATAAGAGCCTAATTTGATTATCAATTTGTCATGATTCAAACCATAGTTTGTAAACTTAGACTCGGCAGCACAAAATAGGACTTGAATTCAAAACTCAACAAAAAGCTAGGTTGGGACGCAACAAATAAAAAACAAAAAAAAGGGCTTTAAGTCTATTTTTTTCCTAAATACTCACTATTCCTTCCTAAAAATTTGTGAATCTTCTAAAAACTCATGAGTCTTTGACTTGGTCTCGCCAGGACTTGTCTCACGAGTCTGTGGTGAGTCAACTCTGCAACTCACGAGACTCTTGAGTTGTGGCGAGCGCCAAGAGTCTTTAAACTATGATTCAAACATTACACATATCATATGATCTCAAAAAATCAATATGAAAAGTTGATAATTTATACTTATAGTTCCAAAATTTCAAATGTATAACAACATCATAAGTTTATAATGTTTACATATAATGATATTTCAAATTGAGTAAACAACCAAATAGAATTTACATCTTCTACTTTCCTCTCCTAATGTAACTAAATTTTTCAGGCCTCCAACTAGAAGGTGCTACAGTATCAAAATGATGATGAATTGATTCTTCAAATCTATATTTGTTCCCCTCCATTGTATCTAATTATGTTGGTTCTACATGTTTTATTGTTCCTCCCTCCAATTCTGGAAGATCTTATTTAGTAAGGCAGACATTATCATCACTTTGTTCATCAATAGTCCATTCACCATATGGATAAATATCATCCAAGTTGAAGGACTCATGTGAAATTCCCTCCACCTTTCTTGTTCGAAGGCAAAGGTTGTGCCAAATGAAGACAAGATCATTAACCTATTTCAATCTCAAATGGTCCTCTTCTCTAGTTCTTCTACTCCTATTTCACTATGCATACCTTTTTGGTACAATATTGTGCAAAGAAAAAGTGAATATTTAAAAAAATATATAGGTTTTAAGTTGTTGGGCCTCCACAAGTGAACTTGATATTCCTCACCTATGACTCAAGAGTCTGACCCTAGGAATTGGAGAGTTTGAGGTTGAGAGTCAAGTGAGTATTCACTAAGACTCGATAGGAGTTGACTCGCGAGTCCTTAGCAAGTCAATTCATTGAGAGTTAGGACTTGCAAGTCTTGCAAGGCTTGGAAAGTATTGGCCTGTTGGAAACTACAATTGAAATAATTGTTATATTGTCATTGATGTCAAACCTTAACTGGTAAGACAATTGTTATCTTGTAAATTTCCATATCAATTGATTGATGAAGAAGATTTGAGAAGGAGATATAATAAGAAGACCTGGTGAAATGGTTGAGTTATGTGAAATTACAATGGGTACTTGATGAGATCACACCTTGACAAGGTAATATATTATTTATCTTACGTCTAAGTGAAGTTTGGATGACTACAAGATTAGTCTTGACCGAGTTACAGAGTAGAAGATTAAGAAACATAAGTTCAGAACAGTTTGTGTTGAGTAATGTGAGTGTCGACCGAGCACCAGTATATGCCAAGAAAATTTCGTGTCGATTGAGCATCAGTATTTTCTGAGTGTCAGAGAAATACCAAGTTATCTAGTGATGACTAAGTGACGGGGCACAATATTGACCGAGTGTCAGTATTATGATAGTTTGAGAAATATTTGAGATCCCAGCTGACATAGTTGATTTTCTTGAGATATGTGAAGCATATTTAAGTTAAGGATGATTGTTGTGGAGAGTCAAATGAGAATTTAATATATGTTTAACCATTTTATGTATGGATTCAAGGAGTTTTAGGATGTATTCTACAATGTAAATGGAAATGAAATTTTGGAAGGATTCGTTGGATCTGACCTAATCCTAAGATCTATGGTGATGATTAAGCGGCAATAGATTGAGCTACCTAATCAGAGAGGTATAATATTAACCTAATTACAGGTTATGATAAGTGTGTGGTATAAGGTTAATTCAGTTGATTGGAAAAATATAAGCAAAAGGAAGAGAAGGTTGAAGAGAGAAGTACAGGACTGCATAGTGGTGATTGCTTGAAGGATTTCCAAGTAGATCAGAGTGATAGAGATGACGATGAAGGCCAGTCAGTGAATTAGAATTTGAGATATAATTGGATTTTTATTTGCAAAGTGAGTTGTATGTTTTAGATCATAACTTTTTGTTACTTTCTAACCATTGTATCAGTTGCAAAATCCTTTTAAACAAGGTTGACCCAACAGTCATATTGTTAAATCCTTTAATCAAGGTGACATTCTAATGGAATGGTCTAAGCCCTCTAACAAGGCTCACTTTTAACAGGGTGATTAAATCCTTTAACCGGGTCACATTTAATAGTGTGTATTGTAACCTTTAACCGGTTGGATTTTCATAGAGCTCACTTCAAAAGAGTGAAAAATTGGTAGCATGTTACTGGTGGTTTTTCCCATAATAGGTTTTTATGTTAAATCTTGGTGTCATACTTGTGTAAATGTTATTTGATGTGTTGTATTGTTAAGAGATTTATATTATGCAAGTTGGTTACATTAGGACAGTAAAGTGCAAGTTTATATTATTGATTATATGCTATAGAGACCGAGTGGATTGCTAAGTGGATCTGAGTTTGTTGAAGTGTTTGAAAGTTCAATTGGTACATCTGGACCTTGGATAACTGAATCACCCCCCTCTTATTTATTCTAAATAATTATAACAATTGGTATTAGATCTTTGTGGTGCTTGTAGAGAAAATTTTGAATGTACTTGAAGCTAAAGATCAAGATGTATAAAAAGGAGGTACCATGGATGAACAAAGACAACTTCCCTGCATGGAAAATTTTGATGAAGCTACACCTAGTTGGAATTAGAGACATTGAAAAATACTATGTGTAAAATTATTACATAATAGTGCCTACTGTTATGACACCTCAACAAATGAAAGAAAAACAAGAACACAACCAAGCAATGTTGGAGATTGCATCAACCCTAAGCTATCCTGGATTTGAAGATATAAAAGATTGCAAAATTTCAAAATAAATGTGGGATACACTGGAAACTATCTATGGAGGTGATACAAATGTACTAAGAGCCAAATTTTAAGCTTGAGAGGTAATTTTGATGAAATGAGAATGCAAGATGGTGAAACTATCGTTCAGTATTGTAGCTGAGTTAAGGAGGTTGTAAATGCTACTAGAGGAGCCAATAGAACTATTAGTGATGATACTGTTATTAGCCAGGTACTGAGAACCTTACTTCCTATATATGCTATTATAGTATCTTCTATACAAGAATTGAGATGTACTCCTGGTAACAACTTAACTCTAGAAGGTCTAGTTGGTAGACTTACTGCTTTTGAAATGTCAAATTTTGATAATTTCACTCCTAATCATGTTGAATCTACAATCAAATCACAATTGACTCTTCACAAATCAAGAAAAGGAAAAGAAATACATGTGAATAGAGACAGTGACACTTCTGATGAATATCTTGATGAACTTGAAGCACTTATGGCTATAATACTACCGAGGGGAAGAGGAAAATTCAAAGGTAAACCTCCTATAATCTATTTTTCATGTAACAAAGTTGGTCATATTGCTAAAAAATGGCCTGACATGAATGACAAATATTAGAGAAGAGAAAGAAAGTATAAAGACAAAAGGGATGACAAATATTTCATAAGGTATAAGGACTATAAGGACAAATGTAATAAATCCTAGTATATTGGTGAAGAAGAAATTGATAGTGAACATGATAAATCTGATGACAGTGATATAGAAGTTGTTTATGTATCTATGAAAGATGATTCTGATGAAGATGAGAAAACTGCACTTATTTCATATATGAGTAAAGGTGATAGATGGATAATTGATATTGGTTTCTCACATCACATGAATGGTGATAAAAGTAAATTTGAAACCTTAAACTATTGCAAAGGTGGTAGTGTCAAGTTTGGTAATGACAAACCATGTCTTGTGAAAGGAAAAGGATCAATAAAATTGACTGATAAGATCATATGTGACAATGCCTATTGGGTTGAAGGACTAAATTATAATTTTTTGAGTGTCGCTCAGTTGAATACTTCTAGATACCGAGTTGAATTTCATCATAGAAAAGATAAGATCTTTGATGCTACTGGTGAACTAATTGGAAGAGGAGAATAGACACGAGGTAATTTGTTCTATCTATATTTATCTGATCAGACATGTTTGTTTGCACAATATGATGATATATGGTTATGGTGTAAGAGGTTATGTCATGTGAACTTTGAAAATTTGGTAAACATTAGTAAGATGAAAAGAGTAAGAGGATTACCAAGATTGAAGAAACCTGGTATTGTTATGTGTAAGAAATGTCAGTTGGGCAAAGTGGCAAAGTCTAATTTTAAGAGCAAAACCTATACTTCAGATAATATTTTGGAATTGGTTCATACTGACATTCGTTGACCTATTGGTGCACAAAGCTACGGAGGTGATAAATATTTCATACTGTTTGTTGATGATTACTCTAGAATGATGACTATAATGTTTCTCAAAGAAAAATCTGATGATTTTCAGTTGTTTAAGTGGTATTTAGAAAAAGTTGAAAAAGAGACATGTAAGAACTTGAGATGTCTGAGATCTGACAGAGGAGGAGAGTTTATATAAAATGAGTTCAGCTTATTCTGCAATGACAAAGGAATTAAAAGATAGATGTTTACTCCAAGGACTCCCCCACAGAATTCCATAGTTGAGAGAAGGAATAGATTGATAAAGGATTGTGATAGATCACTGATGATAGAAAAGAATGTTGCACAAAAGTACTGGAGAGAATTTTTAAGTACAACAGTCTATACCTTGAACCGAGTACAAGTCAAGAAATATATTGATATTGCACCTTATGAGTTATGGTATGGTTATACACCTAATGTAAAATATTTTAAATTTTTTAGGATCAAATGCTATATACTGAAGGAAAATAGAAATGGAAAACTTGATGCTAAGAGTGATGAAGGCATATTCCTAGGTTATTCCACTAAGAGAAAAGCGTACAAGTGTTTGAATTCTAACACTAACAAAGTTGTGGAAAGTGCAAATATTAGAATTGATAAATATGCAGAAAATAATGAAGTGGAATGCAAGAAAGAACCTAAATATTATAGATCTTTTATTTCTATGAACTAAGGAGAGCTCAGCAGTGTGCCTGAACCAGAAAAAGAAGTTGCCAAACAACAAAATGATGCTTCTAAGAAACAACAAGAAAATGTCAAGGTACAGGAAAACTTTGTCGAGCATCAGGAGGATATTGTTGAGCAAGAAGCGGTGACACAAAATGAACCTAAAATTAACTTTGATGATGAATCTGAAGAAGAACAACAAGAGAAAATAAAACCAAAGCCTACACTAGCAAAATATGTAAGAAGACATCATAAACCATATCAAATTATAGGAAATAAAGATTCAGACGTCAAGACAAGAAGAAAATTGAAAAATCAGACATGTTTATTATGTGAATTTGAGCCAAAATCAGTGAAAGATGCTTTAGGAAGTGAAGATTGGATACAGACCATGAATGAAGAAATTGAGAAAATTGAGAAGAACAAAACCCAGACACTAGTACCTAGACCAAAGGACAAGAATGTTATTGGAACAAAGTGGGTATTTAGAAATAAGTTGAATGAACATGGAGAAGTTATAAGAAATAAGGTCATACTGGTATGCAAAGGTTATGCACAAGAAGAAGGTGTTGACTATGGTGAGACATTTTCCCCAGTTGCAAGATTGGAAGGAGTTAGAACTCTACTAGCTTATGCAGCTTACAAAGGATTCAAAGTATATCAAATTGATGTCAAATCAACATTTCTGAATGGAATACAAGAAGAAGAGGTATACATTGAACAAGTTGAAGGATTTGTTGATTCAAGAAAGAATAATATGGTTTGCAAGCTACATAAAGAGTTGTATGGATTGAAGCAAGCCCCTAGAGCATGGTATGAGAGATTGCACAATTACTTAGTCAATATTGGATTTACAAGGATAAATGACAACAGTGATCTTTACTTAAAGTCTAAAAAAGGTAAAGGAATATTGTTAGCTGAAATATTTGTTGATGACATCATATTTGGAGGACAAGATGTTTTATGCCAATTATTTGCAAAAGAGATGCAAACTGAATTTGAGATGTCTATGTTTGGAGAGATCAAATTCTTTGTTGGTTTGCAAGTATATCAGATGAAGAAATGTATCTACATTACACAGTCTAATTATATCAAGGAGATACTGAAAATTTTGGCATGGAGGACTCCAGACATGTAAGTACTCCTATGGCTACTAGACAAAAACTATCAAAGACTAATGAGACAGCTGAAGTGAATCAAACCCTATATAGATCAATGATTGGAAAACTACAATATGTTGTCCATAGTAGACCATTTATTGCATTAGCAATTGGGATTATTGAAAGATTTTTTGCAAATCCTAAAGATAGTCACTTGATGGCAGTGAAAAGGATTCTGAGATATTTGAAGGGAACAGAGGACTATGAATTATATTACAAAAAGAATGAGAAGTTTGAACTAAAATTTTACACAGATGAGGATTGGGCAGGTAATGTTGATGACAGAAAGAGCACAAGTGGTGGTGCATTATTTTTAGTAAATATATTAGTCTCTTGGACAAGAAAGAAACAAAATTGTATTTCAAAATCTACAGCAGGGGGTGAATATATCGCAGCAGCAGTAAATTGTTCAAACATAGTGTGGATCAAGCAATTGTTGAAAGGTATGAAGGAAGAGATCATAAAACCAGTTGTTATTTTTTGTGATAACACTAGTGCTATTAATATTTCAAAGAGCCATGTGATGCATACAAAGACCAAGCATATTGCTATCAAATATCATTACTTGAGAGAGCTAGTACAAGACAAAGAAGTAAGACTTGAATATGTTAATACAAAGGAATAGTTGGCAGATATATTTACTAAAGCTTTACCTAAGGATTCTCATGAGTATCTAAGAGGAAAATTAGGGGTGATTCATGATGAAATGTAACTGATTGGATGTTTGAAGATGTTAATTTGATCACCGAAATGTGGAAAGATAATGCAAGACATTAAATCAGTTAATGGATTGTATTGTCATTGATGTCAACTTGATATAATCTAATTGGTTATAATCAAAGTGTCAAAGACTTCAGAGAATCAAAGAGATAAAGATTATGCTTTCAGTAATGCATAAAAGACAAGCTTTCACTAAGTGACTTCAAACCACGATAGCTAGTGGAACCCGACGAACAAAGACAACCTAAAGTCAAGTCAGTGTGATGCTTGAGAAAGAAACCCGATGAGCATTACCGATGAGAAGAATCACAAGCATACCTGACAACCAGAATTACAGTGTAAACCGATGGACAGACAACCCCGAAGGATAGACAACCCCAACAGAGAATCCCGAGGAGAGCTAGAGTGTTGACCAAAGCTATCAAAGAGTTAAAACACTGAAGTTAATTGGAGTTCAGAAATGACAAAATATCTAGCTGGAAAAGCTAAATATAGACTTAACTAGTAGTTATCATTGTTTTCATTGACAAGATAAAGCCAGAGATAAGTAAAGGATTTAAAGTTGTTTTTTCCAGTTGGCAGGAAGATCTCTGCGAGATAAAATAGAAGTTTTTATTTAAATCAGATTGGCTAAGATCATGGATCATGCCAAGATCAAGAAAATCAAGATCCTAGAAATGGTGATATCATGTCTATAAAGAGACAACTTAATTCATTATGAATTAAGGGGATTGAATAAAAAAAGAGGATGCTAGAGAGAAATTGATGAAGAACAACTTCATACAGTCCTGATCAATCAATCTGATGAAAGATCTAAAGATTTATGTAGACACTGAGCAACAAAGTATAGCATCACCGAGAAGAAAAAGAGTAGAGCAAAGGTATTGAAAAAAAATTATTGATCAGATTGGTTTAATGAGCTTACAATAGATCTGAAAATATGCAAGTATAAGTTGTATATGTCAACAGGTCATACTATTTCATTTTAACCATTGATTCAGAAAGTCTCTTAACCGAGAAGGATTTAAAGATCCTTTCTATATTGAGATACATCCCAACGATTATCAAAAAATTTTATCACAAAGATAGCATGAGATACCAGATACCATTTGACAAACCAGAAGAGTTTGGACAAGGTAGCATAGAAATGCATGATATCAAGTGACAAACTAATCTTTTAAATCCTCTAACAAGGTCACACCTAATAGTGTGTTTGTAACCTTTAACAGGGTTGGCTCTTCACTGAGCTCATTTTAGAAGAGTGAAAATTTTGGGTTACCTGTCCCAAGTGGTTTTTCCCTTAACATGGTTTCCATGTTAAAAATCCATGTGTCAATGTGTTTATGAGTCATTACTTTAGTGTTTTACATTACACATAGCTAATCTGGATTGATCAGTATACTCTAAGTAATTTACTATTTTTTGATAAATTGAAAGATTGTTATTCGGTAAACATAAAGAATAAGGTTTAACAAGGCATTCCGAGCAGTAGTAATTTGATAAGTATATTTGAAGGCATTCATATTATAGGACTGAAGATAACTAGAGGCTTAATATTGTGGTACTAAGTTTTTGGGTTGATTAATTGGAATATTTTTTAGGCCATTGATTCACCCCCCCCTCTTAGTTATTACTAACAGATTCCCCTATCTGAGGTTAACTGAGATCATAATGGATTAGTTGCATCAAATGTATTACATATAATATCTGACAGATTGATGCAAAAGGTGGTCACACTTTAGGGGTTGCCTAAAGTTGTGAAGTGTCAAGCAAAAGATGTTGACCAGTCATAAGCAAGATGACAGAGGGAGCATGGTATTCAGGAACCTATCATAGAGATATCTACATGATGAAGATGTACGTCTTTGGCATTGTTCACTAGTAAATTTGACTTCAAATTTTGACGAAAATTGGTCAAAATTTTGACAGAAATTGGTCGAATTCACGACCAAACCTTTCATCATTTTTTTTGTCAAATTTTTGACATTTTTATTATTGGTCACAATTGCGACCAACATTTAGGTCAAAATTTTGACTATAGCTCTTGTTTAATTTGACAAGAATCACCGTCAAACTCTTGGTCCAATGGTCAAAATTTTGACTAATCTTTGGTCGAAAAGAGCTGTGGAATTGGTCAAAATTTTGACCCTCCCTTTGGTGGAAACCACTGCATTCTCGTCAAAATATTTTAGTGGAATGGTCAAAAGTTTGACCACTGTTTGGTGGAAATGAACCGTGACATTGGTTGAAATTTCGACCATCCCTTTCGTGGAAACCATAGCATTCTTATCGAAATATTTTAGTGGAATGGTCAAAATTTCGACCACTGTTTGGTGGAAATGAACTGACATTGGTCAAAATTTTGACCATCCCTTTGGTGGAAACCATAGCATTCTTGTCGAAATCTTTTAGTGGAATGGTCAAAATTTTGACCACTGTTTGGTGGAAATGAACCGTGACATTGGTCAAAATTTTGACCATCCCTTTGCTGGAAACCATAGCATTCTTGTCGAAATCTTTTAGTGGAATGGTTGAAATTTTGACCACTGTTTGGTGGAAATGAACCGTGACATTGGTCGAAATTTTGACCATCCCATTGGTGGAAACCATAGCATTCTTGTCAAAATCTTTTAGTGGAATGGTCAAAATTTCGACCACTGTTTGGTGGAAATGAACCGTGACATTGGTTGAAATTTTGACCATCCCTTTGGTGGAAACCATAGCATTCTCGTAGAAATCTTTTAGTGGAATGGTTGAAATTTTGACCAATCATTGGTGGAAATGAACCGTAGCATTGGTCAAAATTTCGACCAATGTTAATTTTTTTTTAAAAAAAATTTTATTTTAATTCTACTTGGATTCAACTGTGTAGTTTTTTGAGTCAAAATCATTGACCTTTGATTCATGAGTAGTGGTTTACAAAAACCCATCTCTCATGAGAATGAATGGAACACTCAGCACTCATTGGCTCTGGGTGATTCTCACAGAGGTGAAGCACTGGGACTTCCTGGGAGGTCACCCATCCCAGTACCACTCCAGCTAGAGTGCACTTAACTACGGAGTTTCCTCCATGGTTAAACCCACTCTGCTTGCATCCTCATTTGCAAAACCTTCACCAAGTGTTGTGCCTTATGAACCATCCATTAGAAATCCCCTTAATCTTATCAACTGATGAGCTTAAGGGGCTTTCTAATGGATGGTTCATAAGGCACAACACTTGGTGAAGGTTTTGCAAATGAGGATGCAAGTAGAGTGGGTTTAACCATGGAGAAAACTCCATAGTTAAGTGCCCTCGAGTTGGAGTCGTACTGGGATGGGTGACCTCTCGGGAAGTCCCGGTGCTTCACCTCTGTGAGCATCACCCAGAGCCAATGAGTGCTAAGTGTTCCATTCATTCT
>MU224786.1:152666-166864 GCA_018584345.1 Thuja plicata | reverse complement strand
GTAAGTTGGTCATTTGAACTCAGAATGTTCTAATTTTCCAGGTGAAGGTTCATCTTAGTCATATAAGAATACCAGTTGAATTTCATTGCCAGATCATCTATATTGGCGAAGTTATTAAGGATTTACTATTGAGATTTTAGGGTGCAAAACCTTTGAGTTCAATTTTCAGGACCTTAGAGGCTCCGGATCGAGGTCGAACCCCTGATTGACTTGCGCTTCGTTAGTCAAACAATGTAGATCATGATCTCCCCTTTCCGGAAAGTGGTTATTATAGCCAATTGGCGCTACGGTTCAAAAGTTATGGCTTCCGGAAGTTGGGCTACCTAATCTCATGTTTTGTAAATATTTAAAGCCGACCTTTTTGTAATAAAAGTGAGAAAATAATTAAATGCTAAGGGTAGTCGTCCTTAATGGCTAGATTTCTGGAACCTTCTCAGGCGGTGGAAATTGCCTATATAAAGAAGGCCCGTAGTGTTGTCTAGGGCAGTTCTGGGTGGTTATTTGAGGCTTTGTCCTACAGACTATTGTAAGGGATGCCCATGTGACTTTTGATATTGTAATTCTGAAGTTTGTAATTCCACATTTGCGGAGCCAATAAAAAGCCAATTTTATGTTCTTGCAAATTTCTGTTATTTCTTTTTGTTTTTGTCATTTGTGGTATTAAGGGGAGTCCCCTTCATGAACCGCACATTAAGATCCAAATACAAAGACTCAAAACATACGTCAAAAAGTCCAAAAGCAAACAGACTAGAAGATGAAGAATATCGGAGGCACTACGTCAGCCAACACACGAATCCGTGCCGACTGAGACAAGCAGCACGCAGCCACATTTATTTATTGAAAGAACCAGAAACCATGTTGGTTTTAAGCGGTGGAAGATAAGTTGAAGTTGGAGCACGTGGTCCGCACACCGAGCAAGGTGTTGGAGAATCCAAGGCGAGAAGTGGCCAAATCGAAGTAAAAGAGATTATCTTGTATCTGATGCCCTCCAATCCTTATCGGGGTAATGCTATCCTCGTCCTTCCCTCCATCTACGAATCCAAGACAAAAAACTCCCTCGCTCACCCGCACCATGGAATTCGCTCCCATTATTCTCCACATCATCTTACTATTTTGCAACACAAGGTCTATGGCGGGTACAGCCGGCCCAACTCTGGTGGAGAGCACAGTGGTCGCATTGAAACATGCCTCAAATGGACTCACAGCAGCTACTCGGGAGATGTTCATCGCTTCAGCTTCCTTCACAAAAGCGTCACGGATCACTCTACACACAGATCTCGCAACAGTGGTGTAATTAACCGCTATGGTCAGTTCCGTCCCGCCGTTGCCCCAGCTGTCGATCTTCAATTTGGTGGAGTTGATGGCCACATTCTTTTCACCCACTCGGACGGCTGTAACAGAAATGTAATACTATTCTGGCGAAAGGTTGGGTTTTTTTAGCAGAGGAGTGCAAGTGAGGCGCTGAGAAACATCTATCCCGGGAAGAAAGACGTAGGGCACCTTGCCGAACAAGAGAGCACCTGGTGCAGGGCCGGAGGGGAGACAAATGGCAAATCTTCGAGGGAAAGAGAAGGCGGCGGACAACTGGGAGGGCAGACCCTCTCGAGCTCTGCCGAGTGCTGCCATACCCACGACTCCTCGGGCAAGTCCTTCGAGAATAGAGGCTTGGGCGCAGGCAAAGGTGAATCGGGGAACTGAGAAGAGGGTTTTTCCATCGGTGGAAGGGAGGGACAACACATCTTGCCCCAACTCACCGCCTGTGCCAGTTAGTGTGACGGGGTTCCAAACGCTTACGCCGCAATAGTTGTTACTGCATCCGGGTTCACGACGCCCATTGCAATCGCCACACCCATGTACTTTTATTGCTGAGCAAACAGCTGAGCTACAGTGAGCGAATCGGAAGGAGGAGGAGACGTAGGAGCCGCCTACGCATTGCACCCAAACGCGATCTCCGCCAAGATCTACCACCACACGTCTCTTCTTCAGCGGCGTCCCTTGCTCGATTTCACTCATGTATTGCAGAGTTTCAGAGTCCCGAGTGACTTTCAACACAATGCCACTTGGCCTTTGATATGTTGTTTCTCCGTCCGACAATGAAGCACAGACTAAAGCCGAGAGCAACACAAGGACAGAAGCTGAACGCGGCGACATGTTGTTGCTGGCTTCCAAATCATAAAGTGATGAGAAGAAGAAATGGGTACGAGTGTGATGCAGCATGGAGCGGGCATGGTATAAATAGGATTTAGCAGGGTATTCTATTTTAGGTACCATCATCGAGCTTTCATTTGTTTATTTTATCTCTCTTGTTTCGGATAAGCACTCCCACGTTTGGAACGTGAGACCATCATTGGAATGTTTGAATATTTCAAAAGATGTAGATCCGGTTAAGCCTCGACTATTGATATATACAAGTGTAGTCCCCTGTATTTCACATGAGCTTTTGCATCTCCATTTCAGACATCGGCTCTTTTATATTAATTTCTCTTTCTCGCCATGCCTTTTTCAGGAAATCGAGTAAACTTGTTTAATTTGTTCCACGTGCAAAAGTTTAAGTGGCTTCATGGATTTTGCATTATTTGGTTACACAAGTGGGTTCGTCCCATATAATATATGTTTGTGTTTCCTATTTTAGAAGTGTCCGTATTAAGCACGGGTGGAAGAAGAAATCATTGCATGGACCAGTTTGAGCGACCCTTCGAATGCGCGGGAGCTTATTGGTATAAACTGTCGACGACATTTTTTATTATTGCCGTTCAGCTTTTGTCCAAACGCGTCTAGTGTCGTCTGCCACTTCTCTGATGACTCCAGTCAATTCAAAGTAGAGAATAAAGTCGGTGATTCATAAATGATCGTTAACCTACTGGTTGGCAAACAATTGTATATTCCTTTTACATATGGGTATAGAATTGGGAAACGTCTAAACAGCAAACTAAAAAGCATGGCTTACCAAGGGGACACTTAGTGTTATGACTATGGAGCTTATGCATTTTGGAGACATGGGTTTTGCGGTTTTCTTTTGAAGTGTTGAAGTCGCGGTGTCGACTTATGTTTTTGACTTAGCCATTTTTGGGGCCAAGACCGAGGCATTTGTGCGCTGACGTACTTTGGAGAATACTTGCTTATTTGTTGTGCCGACTTGCATTGGTTAATGCATATTCACTTGAAGTGCCGACTTGCATTGGAGAATGCATATTTACTTGGAGTGCCGACATGCATTGGATAATTTATATTTACTTATAGCACTGACTTGCATTGGATAATGCACATTCACTTGTAGCACCAACTTATCTTAGCGCATTGCTCAATTCATTATAAGGCGGAATCAACAGAGGCGGTTCTTCTTTGATGCATTGGTTGATGAGAGATGATGAGGCCGACTAGTGATTCAGATTGGGAGCAATCAGCGAGGCATTTGAATTTTGGTAACTGTAGATTGGGGGTGAGCCCAATATCTTATGGCGATGCAGCACTTAGCGATTCGAGGTGCTACCTATTTAAAGGCGCGACCTTGAGGCATTTGAAAAGCAGACAGTGTGGTCATTCGAATTCGAGATTCAAAACTTGCGAAAAGCAGAGCAGAGCAGAGAACTACAAATTTGGCGTTTGGAGGAGGAGAAGTACAATAGAGTGTGACTTCATACCTTGGAGAAGCGTTTGAATTTCCTTTGCGAGATATTTGGGGCTGAGAGCCATTATCTTGTAATAAGTGATCGACTATTCTAGCCTTGATCCAATTTTGTATTCTGGGTAGTGCCCTTTTGGTTATATTGATCTGATTTGCATTCCTAATGCAGTGTATTGCATTACTTATGCACTTTGGCACTTTTTCTGTGAATTTAAGTCTTCTGCATTAATCCCTTTTGCATTGTGTTTTAGGCGTAGCCTGGGATTCGTGCCCCTTGTGCCGTTTTGCCAGTGCTGCATGAGCTTGACCTAGAAGCTCATGAAAGTTGGTATCAGAGTAGAGATCCGCACTGGACTGATATGCTACTTACTGCATAAGTTGATATCAGAGTGAAGTTCCGCAGTGAAAGGTTTACGCAACTTATTGTGCATAAATTGATTCTGTGGCAGAGCGAGTTATATCCGAGTTGCAGACCTGTGTTGAGGTTTGTGGTGCAGCGCAAGACTTGAGAAGAGATGCCAGACGCAGATAGTCAATATGACACCGAAATGATGCAGACTCATGAGGTGAACAAGGCAGTCCGAAACCTTAAGCATAAGAATTGGCTGTAAGATCACGAAGTCCACATTAGCAGTCTTGATGATGATGACTTGGTGATTTGGATGAGTGGTGACATGGCCAAACTAGTTGAGCAGTTTGATGCATTTCGAGATGAAGTGAGGTACTTGAAGGAGACTCAATTGCTTCACGCAACATTGCTGCAAGGCAGGAACCAAAGCGTGAAGGCTTCCTTGCAGATTGAACCATACAACGGCGACTGAGATGACAAAGCGCTGGACAACTTCTTTTGGGATGTAGAGGAGTACTTATCCACAGTGCTTGACTTGGCAGACGAGATGCAAGTAAGGAAGGCCGCATCATGCTTCACTGGGAGTGCCAAGTTATGGTGGAGAACTCACCTTGCAGATGCAAGATCTGGGAAGGTGACAAGATCGATCACTTCATGGGGAGAGTTGAGAGCAACTCTTCAAGACCAGTTCAGACCGGGGAACTCTGACTGGGTGATTCGAGCTAAGTTTGATGAGTTGAAGCACAATGAAAAGATTAGGGACTATGTGCGTGACTTCCAACAACTAGATTTGGAATGCACAAAACTGAATGATTTCAAAAAGCTAGGAAGTTGGGCCAGAGAGGAGTTGCAGCGATGCAGAGTCCAAACCTTGGCTGAGGTGATTACTGCGGCAGATGGTCTACTCGACTATAAGGGTGATGCTGCAAAAGGGTTTGGAGGTGTGAAGTCAGATACTAAGGATCGCCGCCGAAACCGCTCCAAGTGGGAGAAAAAGAATGGCGATACACAGTATAAGAAAGGCGATGCAAAAGTGAAAGATCCCACTCATTCAAAGGAGAAGAACATCGTGCGGACTTTCTTTGTGTATGGTCAACCGGATCACTTTGCAAGAGATTTCCCGAACCGCATAGAGGTGAATGCAATGAAGTCAAAGGATCTGAAGATTCATTTTGTGGGAGGAATACAACTGTTGAATGCGATGCAACAAGTGAAGTCTGTAGATGCATCACAGTCGAGCTCGAATGCACATGAGTTGTGCTATGTCAAGACTTACGTTGGCGAGCAACGTGTGCTAGCAATGGTTGATTCTGGGGTGACTCATAATTATGTCTCCATGAGTTTAGCCAAAAGACTTGGGCTGAGGAAGGAGCCAGTCAATTCAACTTTTAGAACTAAGGTAACACCAGTTGGACAGATTTGTGGCAAAATTTGTGATGCCACTATGAGGATGACGAGTTGGAGTGGCAGCATAGACTTGTTCGTCATCGACATGTGCGACTATGAGATGGTCCTTGGGGTGGAATTCCTGCGGCGTGCTTCAGCAATGATGACGCCTCACTTGGGATGTTTGATTATCATTAACCCAGCGCAGCAGTGCATAATTCCCTTAGTGTAGCAGGAGGATTTGAAGAAGAGCCCAAATTCTTTAAGCACAAGTTGTCTCAAAAATCCTGATGACTTAGTGTTGGAAGCTTTGGTGGTTGAAGATGATGAAAAGTCAGATGCGACTTCAGCATTGCGTGACATTGAAGTGGTTGAGCTAGCGGTAGAATGGATATGTGCTGAGCAGCCTAAGAAATGGCTAAGTGTCGACGAGTAGATTGAGAATCTCCGATACTTGGATGATTGGGGCTGCTTAGATGGGCCTTATGCAGAACCTATTTTTGTACAACAACCGAATGGGAGTTATGCCTTGTGCATGCGCGACCAAGACCCATTCAAACTTGGAGTTTAGAGACATAATGGGTGGTATGCAGAGAAGAAGATCTTTCACTGCCATCCGAGGAGTTTGCTAAACTGTGTGCGACATGTGAACCAGCAACATCATACTGTGGTTCCGATTGATCCTGAGAAGGGTGAAGTGGAGCAGTGAGCAGTTGATGAAGTGACCATCATGTTCGATACAAGAGCTTTGCCAAGGGGTGATGCAGTTGGTGGGTTCCTTGAGTGGAACTCTGATTTTGACATGTGAGTTGGAACATGGACTTCTCTTGCATCATCTGTTAGGTCCAATGATGCAACACTGTCGAGGGCGCCGCCATGATTTAAGTGGGGGAGGATGTTATGACCCTGGAGCTTATGCATTTTGGAGACATGGGTTTTTCGGTTTTCTCTTTAAGCGTTGAAGTTGCGGTGCCGACTTATGTTTTTGACTTAGCCATTTTTGGGGCCAAGACCGAGGCATTTGTGCGCCAACGTGCTTTAGAGGATACTTGCTCATTTGTTGTGCCGACTTGCATTGGAGAATTCTTTGAGTGCCGACTTGCATTGGTTAATGCATATTCACTTGAAGTAACGACTTGCATTGGAGAATGCATATTTACTTGGAGTGCCGACATGCATTGGATAATGCATATATTTACTTATAGCGCCTACTTGCATTGGATAATGCACATTCACTTGTAGCGCCGACTTATCTTAGCGCATTGCTCAATTCATTATAAGGTAGAATCAGCGGAGGCGGTTCTTCTTTGATGCATTGGCCAATGAGAGATGATGAGGCTGACTAGTGATTTGGATTGGGAGCAATCAGCGAGGCATTTGAAATTTGGTAACCGTAGATTGGGGGTGAGCCCAATATCTTACAGTGATGTAACGCTTAGCGATTCGAGGTGCTACCTATTTAAATGCGCGGCCTTGAGGCATTTGAAAAGAAAATAGTGTGGTCATTCGAATTTGAGATTTGAAACTTGCAAAAAGCAGAGCAGAGCAGAGAATTGCGAATTCAACGTTTGGAGGAGGAGAAGTGCAGTAGAGTGCAACTTCATACCTTGGAGAAGTGTTTGGATTTCCTTTGTGAGATATTTGAGGTTGAGAGCCATTATCTTGTAATAAGTGATCGGCTATTCTAGCCTTGATCCGATTTTGTATTTTGGGCAGTGCCCTTTTGGTTATATTGATCTGATTTGCATTCCTACTGTAGTGCATTGCATTACCTATGCACTTTGGTACTTTTTTTGTGTATTTAAGTCTTCTGCATTAATCCCTTTTGTGTTCTGTTGCAACATTATGTTTTAGGCGTAGCCTTAGATTCGTGCCCCTTGTGTCATTTTTCCAGTGCCGCACGAGCTCGACCTGGAAGCTCGTGACACTTAGTATATTGTTCTTATATACCATGAGTTTTAGTTGGCTAGATAGCCACATGTATAAAAATGTATATTTAATATTTGTTTATTAGTAGCTATAGAAGGTGCAAGAGATAAGATGATAGGAGATTGATGAGAAAACATAAATGAATTTTAATATTACATTAGGAAAGTAATCACATTGAAACATCTAGAGGCACATCAAAGCATCTGGAGGTAGAGACAAATTTTTGTAAAGATTCCATGTGCATTATGTACAAACCTTAGTAATAAAGAGAAACACAATAAACCATGTCATTAAGAAACTAATATAAAAGTATTCACAAAAATAATCAAATTTTATCCAAAGTTTAATAAGCGTAAAACATTAATAATTAATTATTTAGGAGATTGTGGTTAACAACATCATGAGAAAGGTGAAATTCTAGCTACCTCCATTTGATGACAGTGGAACAATGGAGAAAATGAAGGTAGTATAGAAGGAGGCAACTATGCTATTGTTTCCTTTCGATTTCATCGGTATGAGTGTTGAATACAACATGGGGCCAATAAGGAAGGGTGTGTGATTCGTGAGCATCTCCCATAATAATTTCTTAACATTAAAAGTATAAATTTTTTTAACAAACAATAGATTATTTAAAATCGTCATGGAAATCAAAGTCAAAAGTAGAGAAAAACAAAGTGGGTAAAATATTATTCATTTTTTCAATTAGAGTTAGATTTGATTTGAGGGATTCTGGTGTCTTAAATGGCTTTACAAAATCAGAAAGTCGTATCGCAATGTGAGACAAGTTTTCAAGTCATTTGTAGAAAGTTAAGTCCACAATAGAAGCCTATCAACTAATTAGAATTGAGAAGGAAAATTTAATTCATGAATATGTGTTATCACTCATAGCTGATTAATTAGGATGTATTTTGAACCAATAATCATAATTTTTTGCATCTCCTATAATAATTTCTTAACATTAAAAGTATAAAAAAAATTTAACAAACAATAATTTGATTAAAATTTTTGTGGAAATCAAAGTCAAAAGTACAGAAAAACAAAGTAGGTAAAATATTAATCATATTTTCAGTTAGACTTAGATTTGATTTGAGGGATTTTGGTGTCTAAAAATGGCTTTACATAATCAGAAAGTGGTATAGCAATGTGAGACAAGTTTTCGAGTCATTTGTAGAAAGTTAAGTCCACAATAGAAGCCTATCGGCTAATTAGAATTGAGAAGGAAAATTTAATTCATGAATATGTGTTATCATTCATAGTTGATTAATTAAGATGTATTTTGAACCAATAATCATACTTTTTTTTTTATAAAAATTAAGAAATAAAAATAAAAAGGTTCTAGATCTATTCTAATAAAATATAAGAATAGATAAATAAGAAAGCTCAAACAAGGAGAAGCTCTGGGATACAAGGTTGGATTCATCCTCTTTCTCTATAATTGATCAAAATTATGAAGTGGGAATAACTGAGCCTTTGGTTGGAATTAACTTCAAATGAAGAAATGCTTGAATGCAATCACATAAAGCACTAAGAACTAAAATAACCACCAAGAAAAGCTACTAAGAAAAGTAATGTAATGACCAAATAATTGTTATTTGTTATGTATAAGATAAATAAAATGTAATGAAAAAGACTTGCAATCATCACAATTATTATCTAGAAAGCCACAAACCATGCTAGAAATAAACCAATGTATACCACTAAATACATGGGAAAGTGCAAGACATGAGCTAACCAAAGAAAGAGAGCTACTATATTCTCTAACAAGAGAAAAAGAAGCATCTTCAAGCCTCTTCAAGATGTCAACTATATTTTTTTTCTTAAATTAGAAACATCTCCACATACTAATAGTAATGATGTGTAAAAGATGTTAAATATTTTCTCATAGAAAAGTCTAAAAAAAGTTAGAATTTTAACATCACACAAAATGAAAATATTTTTCAATGTTCAGATATCCCAAATGTCCAAAATAAAGTATATATTATTTTACATAAAACAACTATTGCAACCCACAAAAGTGAAGTAATAAGGTAGTTGATCTAAATGTATGCAAAAGATGGTATTTGTACAATAAGTAAATTAGAGTAGCCTAGCTAAAAGATTGGCACACTCCAAAAAGATATAAATATCATAAAAAGTAAATTAATTCAAGTTTTTTTTCAAAAAATTGTTGAAGTTTGAAAAATGTGAGGAGGAACTCAAATCTTTGTCCAAACTTGTAGTTGACTATTTTTTTATCTAAATTTAAATTCAATGAAATATACTAATTGATTTTCTTCTTAAGATATGTGGTTGATTTTGATAATTAATAATTGTGTTGCAAAGATCAAGTGATTTGAATAAAATTTTAGACCCTCCACTATTAATTTCTCAATATTTTGAACTCTTAAAATAATCAATCTAGAGCCCCTCTAATAAGGATTCTTTGAGGACAAGAAAGTAATCCCATTTGCAAACCCATAATCATACCTCATATTTTGGTCATATTATCTCCTCATCACATCTAGTACATCAAACATAGTTTAAGAAACCATTGTTGTAGATGCCCAATGATGAATGTTCCTCATAACATGAATCTTACGTGTATGCATTTTAATGGATTATAAGCTAGTTTGGTACGAAACTCTAATTGGATGATGAATTAGTTCAATAAAACACCTTATTCACTCTAACACGCATCTTTATTATTAAAATGAAACTATTTTACAAATAATATAAGTAGTTTATGCTTTGAAGTGTACTAATTTTCATCTAAAAGTGTTTTCCTACATAGAATTATTTTTTATGGTATATTTTTTTCTGCATATTTTTGGTTCATATGTAGACTAAAATATGCAATTTTGGTCTTTAGGGTCATTTTCCATATGTAATTATGAAGTGCACATTTATTGTTAGAAAAAAATAACAAAAAGAAACACCAACATTATTTTTAAACAATAATAGTAAAATTAGGTTCTAGGATCTAGCCTAATCCATATTGAACATTCTTTAATTAAAGAGAAGCAAGATTACATTAATTGATATCATATTTATAACAAAGTGAACTAAAGGTAGTATTGGCTCTAAAGATGTGAAGATGATAATGTCATGAGAGATTTCAACCAAGAATCTCAAGGCTTCAGGCTATACTAATATAAGCATACAAATAGTTACAAATACCATTAAATAATTAAAATGATTATATAAAATATATAAATTTTGATTATAGATATATTGTTGAAATTTTGTTAATAAATAAATTTATTTTGTATAAGGGTGATTGATTTTCTTTTCAATAAATTTTAATGGATTAAAAGTGATATTTATTTTATAAGCTAAGTTAAAGTAAAATTTATATATGAGGAAAGAACATGTGAATCATATATTGCAAAGAAAAGTTAAGATTGTGTAAGATAGATTGGGTTCATCAAGTTGAAATGAAATTATTTTTTTATTGCTAATTTAATTTAGAGGATAGTCCAATAAAATGCATAGACATAAGAATCATGTGATGAAGAACATTCATTTTTTATTATTTACCACCGATTTATTAGTTTATATGCTCACCATCTTCAACATTCATTATCAAGCATGTATCATCATTGCAGGAGATTCTAGTTTGAAGGGGACTGTTCAAGGTCTCTCTTCTTCTCTCTTATGGGTGCAATTTTTCCTCAAATCAATCATAGATGATGAGCTAGGTAAAACATCATGTTCACACTAACACTTGTCTTTTTTATTACATGATGAAGGGATACTTCACCCAAGGTTCACACATAGCACAACACCATATAATAACACAAAATTGTTGTTGCTATTTTATTTATACAATAATTTTTTTTCAAAATCTCCACGTTTGAACCTTTAAAACTAAAAACAAAGAGAAATTTTACAATTTACAAAAAAAATCATCTTTCAAGATCATTTTCAATATTTCTTCATTTTATCCCAACAAACTTGACTCCAATTATTTAATTATTGAATTTAATATCATAGATGAGAATTCAAGAATGTAGGCTTTCCACGCAATTGTTATCTTCCTAAAGAGTTCAATAATATTAGAAGAAGAGCACCAGTAGTCGACCATGTTCCAATGACTATTCACCCCTTTCTCATCTAAACCCCCAATTACTATCTTTATAGAAATCAAAAGAATGATAGCTAAAATATCATTAATAAATTTCACATGTACTAATATCCACCCACTTTTAACCCCCATAGTTAGGATTTGTGGAGTTTGATAGGAGGACTTTTGAAATTTTATTGGTACCTATATCATACTACCAATAGGGCATTTGTGCATATTATTAGTAATTTTCAAGGTTGATGTAGTGCATGATTATTGGGGCATCTTTAAGTAGATAACAAGTGACATTTTAGGATTACAATTTTTTATGCTTACATGCATAATGCATCCCACAATGTGCGTCGTTACTACCCAAAATCCAAAACAATAGCTATAATTAGTTAAGTCACATACAAAGACAACCCAAAAAGTGTGTTGAAATCCAATATACCAATTAAGATCTATAAGTGTGCAAAGTTAGCTATAATGGCTATTGGTTCATAGATTTAGCCGGCCTTGCCAAGTTGGATTATTAGAAATAAAGAATCTTATTTGGTCAAATTTTGAACACACACCAAAAAACATTAGGTAGAGAATTTTACTCGTATCTGGCAACTATTATCGAAACTCACAATAGAGATTTATCGAAACTCACAATGCATAATAAACATCTATATCCATTGAATACATATATAAGAATGTGGAGGATTCAAAATATTTCTTTAAAAGGCACACTCATTGCTTAACTAGGATAAATCAATGACACATAGTTCACAAATGCATTATCAATTTTATTTTGGATCAACCAATTTCTTATGAGAAAACAAAAACACAAGCTTTACGTATAGATTTGGTAATATGCTTCAAATTAGGAATTCAATTGTAAGTCTACAAAATCACTCACTAACTATAAAAGCATCCATCTCTACATTATCTTCTTCTAATAAGTTCACACACAAATATCCTTCATACCACAATATTTCCCAAACATCTCACTATTGATTTAAGGTATAAACATGTTGATTTAATAGTTGAATAATAAGCTTATTAGGCCATTTGTAACCGTTGATGAATGTTTAGCATAGCTAACATTCATTTAATAAAGCTATACAAATACATATATGATGTTCACCAAAATGATTAATAAAAGATAAACTTTGAATTCTACATTCTTGAATGAGGGGCATAACTAAGCACTAGTATTTGGTGAAATTATTTATCATAACACTTTATTTACACAAAAACATAGGGCAAGGATCGACAATTCATAATTGTATCCCATTTTAAATTGAGGTGATCTATCGTGAATAAAACAATAAGACCCAATCTCAGAGATCACAAGCCACAGTCAACCATTTCATTTATAACAGCTTAATGCTTCCTAGTCCCACTTATAACCAAAATTGTAGACAATGAATCATCTTACTATGTTTCAACTGCAATACTTCTACTTACTCGACTAAGTCTGCATACCCAAAGAAATTACAGAGCATGTAGAATAAAGTAGTTGAAGTTCAACAAGCAGCGATGCTTTCTTCATTAAAAAAAATTCCTTGGAGGTTTTCATTTTAAGTTGTCCTGCACAAGAATTGTATTTATCTCTACTTACTTGAGTTGATTAAATCTAGCATACAAACGAATACAACTTTTATTAATATCTCACTTTCTATGACAAGCATAGAAAATGGATATGACAATGCAATGTCACCAACGGCTTGAAGGACCAGCCAAACCTTTCGTGATGTGAATGAAATAGTACTTGTGCTAATTCCACCAATACTTCCCTGAACTTTCCATTTCCAAAACAAATAAATAAATATTTTTAATAGTTAAATGTGATCTTTGATTTGTGTGGGGAGGGTTAAGGATTAGAGAGCATAACAAAGATTTTAAACAACCTTGTTCTAAGCTTACGTGACGTAACAGTTTAAGGACACCCAAGCAAATAAAATTCTATAATTATGAAAAAGAATAGGATACAAGATGACCAACTACTTTTCCAATGCCAGAACCTGCTCCAATTGACGCATATGTAAATGACATTATGGCTGCAACTACAGATAAACCCCTAACATTATGAAAGTTTGGTGTTTGAGACAAGATGACTTGGGTCAATACAAAAAGATGATGATGGTGTTCAATAAGAAGTGGCAATGATAGGAATGTCCATTTTTTGTGATAGCAATCCGAGTGCCTGATTTCTCTTACGCTTATTGAAGTGGTGATTGTGTAGGTAATACCTATTCCATACAAGGATACACAATAGACTAGTCCAGACAGCCATGTTTGCCTTGTACCCAGACACAGTCTTGCGAAACCTTACTGATTATTGATTCGCAGGTCACCTACAGATGGATTACATTTTTCGCAGGCTGCATTTTAAGTAGAGGCTGGAGCCTCTGAAACAGGCATGCATTATTTGTGTAAAATAAAGCCTGGCAAATAATATTGACAAAGAACATTTAAGCAATACAGACCGAGTGTCTGAACATGCAAATGTGAATGGCAAAATACTAAAAGGTGTAGGGCCCACTTGCCGTTTCACCAAAAGCCATGATTTTTAGTGAACATGGAACACCACATAATTAACCACCTGTGGGCAGGGGAGCGCGTCGCATCACCCAACAATCTCCCCCTCGACGCGCATACCAGGTGCTTACGCGGGTCGGGAAGACACCGGGGAGATTTGAACCCATGACCAAGCCAAAACCAGGCTCTGATACCAATTGTAGGGCCCATTTGCCGTTGCACCAAAAGCCATGACTGTTAGTGAACATGGAACACCACATAATTAACCACCTGTGGGCAGGGGAGCGCGTCGCATCACCCAACAATCTCCCCCTCGACGCGCATACCAGGTGCTTACG
>MU224786.1:124164-143844 GCA_018584345.1 Thuja plicata | reverse complement strand
ATTTTACTATTTTTACAATATTTATTAATCAAAAGTGGTACCTAAACTTAAAATAGTAAGGTTCACTAAAACTTTAATAACTTTTTTGATTTTAGGTTTTTGAAAAAATGAATTATATGAGACCAATGTACATAGAATTCTATTCAAATTAAATTTTTTTTTTCTCAAAAAAGTAAAATTTTCATCAAATTATGGTGGTCGTACACGAGAGGTTTTGAAAATCTACTTTATAGTCAATTAAAAATTAATAAAAAAAATATTCAATTAAAAAAAAAGAAAAAATATTCTAACCAATCTTTGATGTGTTAGGTACCTTCCCCGAAAAGGATTTAGAAAAATTCATTTATTTACTTCAAAATAGGGTGGTCGTACACATGCGGGGTACGGTCCTGAAACACACATTTTGAAAAAGAGGGTTTTAGACATGCCTACTAAATATATTTTCTACTAGGTGGGTATTTAAATAAATTACATATTTGAAAAATAGACTCTGAGCACTACATTTTCTATTAGTGAATTTTTTTGATATTCAATCTCTAAGTGCCTCAAATTTTGACATCAATTGACAGACAACTTGAAAATTAGGGAAAACACTTCCACTTTTTGCCCAAAAAGTGGACTCAACTTCTTGCTGGCACCCCTTGAAAAGGATCCTTATGAAGGATGGACTATTGCTTCCTCCTACTCCATCTTCTCAATGAAGAAACAAAATTACAAAAATGAAATTGCCAAATAATGGTTGTTGGAGGCGAAAAGGAGAGGGTCAAGGCTGACCAAACCCCTTACAATAGATCATTTGAAGCCCGAAGTTGTAGAATTAGTGATCTTGTTGAACAGAGTCAAAGGTAATAGCCACACTTATTACTAGCAGGACTGGATGTATTTTTTTATCTAGATAACTTTGGGTAGGGAAAAATTCATCGATTGGGTAGACTGTATTGCTGAGGAAATTCATCATCAGCTGGCAAATTATTCAGAAAAGTCTGATGGTTTCTATATGTCTTCTTATATGTTCTATGCATTAGCTTGTACTAAAAAATGGGATGGCTTATATCATGAATTACCTATTCCCAATATGAAGGTGTATGCTTATTATCCTCATTTGCAGAAGGAATTCCATATTGACAATTTTATGAAAGTAAATGGTATTTTTCTGGGAAGGTTGATTTGTGAGTTGCGGGTGAACATTGAGCAGAGAATGTCAAAGGAGGTTAAGAAGTTTGTCAATGTCTTTGGAAGTTTCTTCATACAATTCAGAAAGTTTACTTACATAAGGGTTGGTGGATTTGAGGGAGAGCCATTCAAATTTCCTAGATATGCTCTAGATTTGTATGTTATAACTAAAGTTGGTCGCTTGTTAGCCCATGTACACAGACCTCAAAGACAGAAAGGGAAGAGCCAAATCTAGTTTTCCTATAGAGCTAGGTATTTATTCCTGTAAGAATTCTTCTGATGCTCTTAATTTAGAGCGAGATTTGAACAAATTGAAACTGAAAACCTTCAAGGCTAGGAGAGATTTTGACATTAGGGCGTATGTTGCGCAACATTTTAGTTTACCTTTTGAATTTCACCATGTCCCTGAAATGGGGGATTTCTGGGAAAATTGTGCAGATGATTTCGAGGTCAGAAGGATATTATGGTGCAGATTTACACTTGTCCAAATAGTTAATCTGCAAACAGGCATTAATGCCAATGGAATAGAGGAGGGGGAAGATGAAGATATAATTGATGAACAATATAAAGAGAAATTTTAGGGGTTGCTATTCCTTGAAATTGACTGGAACATAGAGGAAAGGGAGAGTATCCACATTAAGACTCTTAGTGTTATAAAAAGAACCAAAAGATGGATTGCCAGTAAAAGACCATCTCCTCACAGAAGGCACAATACTAGAGGATGAGCTCTTAAAGCTCATGTTGAAAAAATTATCCCATGTTCTAATGAAAATGTTTCTATTGCAGGTTAATCTTAATCTAAAAATACCAAAGCTGTTGAGTCTAAATTTAAAAAGAATAAGTCCCCTTGTCTTGTTCCACCCACGAGGACTTCCAAAAGAAAGGCTCTAAAAGAATAAATCAAGCCAGTCGTAGAAAATGAATTGATCAATCTCAAGGAGATGGATACCGTGATGGAGGGTAAGAACACACAAGGATCTGTATCAGAAGAAGATATTTTCGAGGAAGATAATCAACAAGAAGTTAAAGATTCTATGATTTCTATGCCCACCAGTCCAATATAGGCAATGTCAGATTCTCAACAGTCACCAGTTCCCACTCTAAAATGGTTAGAAATGTCCATCAGTAGAAAAAGAAGTGTACTGCCAATAACACTTCTAGTTAAAGTTCCTTTGCCCTATTAGAAGAAGTCTTTACAATGTGAGTACAATGACCTGGTTAAGGGTCTGACCCTATTAGGATTCTTTTAAAAAGAACCCAGTTATGGGTGAGGACTCACTGTCCAAGAGCTCACTACTCAAAGAGAAAGAAGGCTACAACCTCCTGAGAATAGATATGCACTATATCCAAAAGTGAACTGCTGTATGTGACACAGATGTCTGATCAGTTCCAGTTACATGCTTATTCTCTTAACTTCTTTAAGGGCTCTATCTCATACTGATATCTTCATACTACTCTACTATACATCTTCTCTGATCATTTTGACGATACTTACAATATATCTTTACATTGCATATATATATCTTTATGCCTGAATAGACCTGACTATAAACAAGACCTTAGTCGGCCCAAAAACAATATTCACAATGCTTCCAAACAAATTGGCTTAAGCGTGTTTACAAAAATTTTTAATACATGATTACAAACTTATTACAATAGGCGCTTAGCCTTTACATAACAAAAGATTACATGCTAATCAAAACAATGAAGTCGGCTTCATACTCTGTATTCTAGATTGCTAGTGTACTTGTTCTTTCTGTAACTTATCCGTATTTCCATTCTGTACCATGCGTGTATAGGGTAAGAATAATAACATATCATAGAGCTTAAGTCTGAATGCGCATAACTTGATGTGATCGTACGCACGTGTGCTGATGCCCTGATCGACTGCAAGTCACTGTTCTATTTTGTCTTCTACACTTAGTCAATTTTCACTTCATAGTTTAATGTCAAAAATTAATATGACTTTGTTGCCATAATGAAAACACAAAATAAGCCATATACTCCCTGGGAGTCAACTTGCCAACAATCTCCCCCTTTGTCATTAATGGCAACAAAGGAATGTGGCCAAGTTTCTCAAAATTGACTAACACAAAAACTGTATATCATTATACTTTATAATATATACTACTCCCCATATATACATATATTCCTTGTATATTACTCCCCCTTTGACATTAATGAAAAAGGTGTCAAAATTGTAAGTCTCTAGAGACTTACTCCATATATACATCTGGATATACAACCTGAAGATTCTTTATCTCTTGCTGCCAGAATGCCTTTATTGCATAAACTGTTTGGAGATGGGCGCATAGAGCATAAGTGAGCTTCTCCATTTTTATCAGGTCCATGTAGGGACCTTGATCATATGTGACAATAGTGGCATCAATATGTTTGATGTTCTCATCCATAACTGCTAAGGAGGGCACAAGTGCATTTCTCAACTGAGTCTGTCGGGTCCTTATCTTATTGATCTCCATTTTAGCTTTTTCTATCTTGTCCAGTTGACCTTGATAGATACTATTGTAGATGTTCATGTCTTGCATGGATGTTTCAACTGATTTTCTAATATTTTCAACCAAGATATCTTCTTCCTCTATCTTTTTGATGTGTTCAGAGTTGAGTTTGCATCTGTCCATGCAGTTTGCTATAACCTTCCTGCTTTTTGCTATTAATTCTTTCAACATAGACTGACCAATCTTTAATGAGTTTAAATCTAGGGTAAAGTTCTTTACTAGTTCATTCAACATTTCCTTTTTGTACTCATCTTCTACAATTCTAGTAGCTGAGTCTACTAAGCTTGTAAAATGTGCTTTGAAGCTTGTTAGTATACTGTCTACATCATCAACTAACTGAATTTTTGCTACTTTCTTGTCCGCAGGTACTAGGTCATTCAAAATGTTTACTGATTCCAAGAAGAAAGGATTCCTCATAACCTGTTTCTCTTTGGCCTTTTCCATGTCTAGGACACTGATCTTGATCAGGTCTTCTTCTCCCCAAGCATCTAGACTTGCTGAGTCAGGAGTTAAACTTGACAACAATGAGGTATATGGTTGAATGGATGGTGTGAATATGGTATTCTAACTAGTATCCATGCATTCACTTTTAATTGGGATCTCCATGATTGGTGTCTCATTGTTTTGATTATCTTACTCTTTGTTCAAGTTTTTTGAATCAATAGAGGGAACTTTATCTTGTTGCAAAGATGTATCATCAGTGCATGCCTTCTCTGTCTCTTCCAAGTTTACAAATGCTTTTTCAACTCTACCCATATTATTATCAAAAGCTGTAATAGATATCTTGATATCATAAATCACTATAGTATATCCTAAATCTTTTCCTGTATCAGAGGCTATTGAGACTGAGGGCGCTGAAACCTATGGACCTGTTTTAGGTGCATTCTGAATTATTGGTTCTGCAACCTGTTTAGGAGGAACTGGAGTTGCCTTAGCTATAGGCGCCGTTGATGGATACATATGTCTATCCACAAATACCCGCTCAAATGCTTTAATTATCTCTTCACCAACCAGGTCATACTCCGTATTCATGATATGAAAAATTCTTGTTTTGGTTCTTAGGTGCGGCTTTACTAAATGCAACAAAATGACTTTCTCATCATGCGAGCACACCGAGAGAAGACTATCCAATTTTTCTTCTCTTATCCTCATATCCTGTTCAATTGCTTGCCTCTTTAACATATCAAGTATGTTCCATACCTTGTTTGGTATTATAGTCTTGAGTTCCAATATAGTCCTTTTGGACTTAATCATATGAGAGATGATCATAGAATGAATCTCGGATTTGTCTATCTCTTGATATCTGTCATATACATTCTTGAGAGACTCTAGTCTTCCTTCATTGACAATTTTTTTCCTTAAGACATTAAGACTAGGTCTGAAACCTACCACAGGAGCTTGTGAGTTCTTTACCTTGCTCCTTGTAGTTCTTGAGGATGGATGACTAGTGGGTGCTTGATTCCTTCCTCTAGACTTCTTGCTAGGTACTGATGATGGAGATGCATCCAGATCAATGGTGGTTGATGGTGCATATGTATCTTCATTTGATTTCTTCTTCTTCTTCTTTGGCATATCATCAGTATTTTTTGTTTTTACTTCTATGGGAGTCTTCTCAAGTTCTTTGGCTATCTTAGCTTCTCTAACTCTGTCAAGATCTTCTTGTGTAACACCATGAACTTTTAGGATATTTGAGGTAATCCTAGATGCCTTCCTTTTGTTCTCAGCACTGTATAAGACAGAATCAACTTGATTTGTCTTTTCTCTCTAAGTACCCCATCTAGGTTCATTGGGATCCTTGGGTGCAAATAAGAAGACTTGTGCATAATCTTCCAAAACATGTTCTTCGACTTCATAACCAAGAGGGTGAATCCATTTTGTCCTAGGCTCAACTACCTCCATGAAAGTATAGTCAGTCTTCACCATGAAGCATATGGTGTCTTTGTACTTCTCAACTATTTTCTTAGGTATACTGAACCTCTTCTGCATCTTGATCCTGAATGTCTTGATGTCCATGTCCATAGAATCCTTCACACTACTCTCTGATGTGGATTTCAGTGAAATCTGTGACATAGTGAGTTTGCTTTTGTCTAGGTAGAGATTTGCAACCTTTCCTACTACGTAGAAGTAGAGATATATGATCAGTGAGCTAAACTTGAATATCTTTCTCTTGTCATGCTTGATAGCTCGGATGTTGTTAATCAATTGACCGTGCAATATCTCACATAGGTTGTACTGAGTATTATCATTCACCATTTTTATTGCTGCTAAGACAGTAGCTGCAGATACATTGTTTAGTCTGCTTATGTGCTGAAATTTATAAGCTAGTATCATGGTAACTAGCTTTATGTCATCTTCCTTGACAGGATCAACTGTCATACCATGCCTATCACTCCTGGATAAGCATGCCTGCTCAACTTGTTTCTTAACATCTTTACCAGTTGGAAGAACTGGTCCAGTCTTGGGAAGTACAGTCATCTCATGAATTAGATCTATAATGATGTGAACATGAACCTCAGCTATCTAGTATAGATCATCACGTATCCTACTCAGTAATATCTTCACCCATTCTGGCTCATAGAACTTGTGCGCATTGGAATACTCAAAGATAGGGTTATCAGTGAGATGCGTGTATTCATCCTTGAATGTATAATCTGGTTTCATCATAGAACCCATGACAGATGCAATGCTATTGTCTCCAACTGTTTCCTTCTTGCAATAAACATATGCGCGAATGTCTTCTACATGTACGAATCCTAGCGGAGTCCTTGAGAATGCTCCTTCGACATCATCCAGTATGGACTTGAATGGATTCTTCTTAAAAATAAATCTCTTCTTCTCAGCAATGTCGAATACAATAGGGGTTTCCATACTTACTTGCAACTAGGTTAAATAGGGTTTCACAATGATTCTGGAGCGACGCGACTGCTAGGGTTCTGTTCCAAAGGTAATCCATTCACAAACTAACTAATCCTTCAAGCTGTAGTTCTTTGATGCTCAATGCCTATCTACTTTCTAAATGCTTCAATCTCAAATGCACAGTGAGGTTTTTAAGATCTTTTGCCAATTTATATAAAGATCAATTGCATTTAATTCTCGTTTTCGTAAAGTGGTTTACAGAGAGAATTTCAAACTTTGTTCTGAAAAAAGTAAAGGCAATGCGTGAATGCATACAACCTTAATTTGTGATTACATGTATGAACCCATAGGCACATACTCAAAGGTGAGTATACCAGCCACACAGGGGTTCAGAGCTAGAATAGCTCCCCCTAAGACCATGAGGGTCAACTATTTAGAAGTAGAAGGTGCATCCACTAAGGATACATCTGCTACCTTGTTCTCTTCATTATCCTTCTTTAATTCAACCCATATTTTATCAGAGTTAGCTTTGGCTTCCACAAACTTGACTTCTCCTAATTCTTCAAACAAAGACTTCTTAGGATTCTCTTGTCCTTTTGTTCTTGATCTGCAAAACCTTGAGATATGTCCAAATTTTCCACATGAGTGACAGATGATAGGAGGTCTGGTATTGTTATTCATCATGCTGCATTGCTTGGTTGTGTGTCCATTGTAGTTACATGTATGACATATAATGTTCTGCAAGTTTCTTTGAGGTTGATTTCTTTGATTGAATTGAGTTTGATTCCTTTGGTTGAGTTGTGGCTGATTTCTTTGATTTGTTCTACAATGAATATCCCTATGACCAAACTTATTACATGAGTAACAATAACCATTGAAGGGTATTACATTCTTACAATCTCTTGCCAAGTGTCCATGCTTGTTACAGGCATAGCAAGTATGGTTAACTGCCTTGTGCTTATCTTTTGGCAATTCTGCTTTAGTTTCTTCATGATTTTCAATTTTCTTTTCTTTTGAAAATTCTGTTAGAGATTTCTTTCTTTCTTTCTTGTAATGAGTTGATCTCAATTTGAGCTAATATGTATCCCATACCAGTGGTGTCACCTTTTAGCTTTTGTGCATAGAGCTATGATTGAATCAGATCAGAGCTTGTGTGTAGTTTATCAATCTTGTCTTTTGCTCCTGATAATTCAGATTCAATTTTGTTCTTGATATTTTCCAAATCCAAGATTTTTATATTGGCTTGCATGAGTTCTTCATCCAACTGTTTGTATTCTTTGTTCTTCTCTTCAATAGATGTTAAACTATCAGTTAACTGATCATTCAATTCTTCTATCTTATCTTTCAGAGACATGTTCTCTTCATTCAGTTTCAAATCATTGGTGGAGCAATCTTTTAGTTATTTCCTTAGTTTCTTGATAAGCATTTGTGAGCCATAAAATTTTAGTTTAAGTTCTTCATTTTCTTTCTCAAATCTGTCTAGATCTTCAAGGGCTTCTTCAAGAATCTTTTTCAGATGTTTGACTTCTGCTGAATCCATGATCTCGTCAAGTGGTTAAAATTTTCTCTCTGAGGACCAGGCTCTGATACCAATTGTTGGAAACAATGAGGGGTTGGGGGGGGGGGAATCACTGTTTAGCTAATGATTCAAATTCAACAAATTAAACATAAATCAAATATACATCCAATGAAGCTTAACACAAGAACACATAACACTTGATATGATTATGGGGAAACCTTGATTAGAGGAAAACCCCGGTGGGAATTAGTACCCAAAAATATTGTACTAGTATAATGAACCTGTTAAAGTTCCTTTTCCCTGTGAGAAGTAGTCTTTACAATGTGAGTACAATGACCTGGTTAAGGGTCTGACCCTGTTATGATTATTTTACAAATAACCCTATTAGGGGTGAGGACTCACTGTCCAAGAGCTCACTGCTCAAAGAGAAAGAAGGCTACAACCTCCCAAGAATAGATATGCACTATATCCAAAAGTGAACTGTTGTATGTGACACAAATGTCTGATCAGTTCCAGTTATGCACTTATGCTCTTAACTACTTTAAGAGATCTATCCCATACTGATATCTTCATACTGCTCTTCTATATATCTTCTCTAATCATTTCGATGACACTTACAATATATCTTTACATTGCATATATACATACATACATATATATATATATACACATACATACATATATATATATATAGATACATACATATATATATATATATGTATATATGTATATATATATGTATATATGTATATATATATGTATATAGATATATATATATATATATATCTTTATGCCTGAATAGAAGCGACTATAAACAAGACCTTAGTCGGCCCAAAAACAATATTCACAACGCTTCCAAACAAATTGGATTAAGCATGTTTACAAAAATGTTTAATACATGATTAAAAACTTATTACAATAGGCGCTTAGCCTTTACATAAAAAAAGATTACACACTAATCAAAACAATGAAGTTGGCTTCATACTCTATATTCTGGACTACAGGTGTACTTTTTCTTTCTGTAACTTATCCGTACTTCCATTCAATACCATGCGTGTATAGGGTAAGAATAATAACATATCATAGAGCTTAAGTCTGAATGCGCATAACATGAGGTGATCGTATGCATGTACACTGATGCCCTGATCGACTGCAAGTCACTATTCTATTTTGTTTTCTACACTTATTCAATTTTCACTTCATAATTTACTGTCAAAACATCATATGACTTTGTTTCCATAATGACAACACAAAATAAGTCATATACTCCCTGGGAGTCAACTTGCCAACAAGAATGAGATGAAAGAAACAATAAAAAAGATGGTTGAGTTCATCCAAGAGGTTTGGGACCCTAACCCTCTCCCATTTACTATAGCCTCACAGTCATTTAACCCATGTTCACTAGAGGTTAGGAAAACCCTAGATCAAATTCAGAAGAATAAACTGATTGCGGATGCCTACACTAAATGGATCCAAGCCATGATACAGAAAGGAGGTAATTATATCAATCAACTGATTAAGATTTACGAAGTTGTTAGTTAAATTGTTGCAGAGATTCTAGTGGAATTAGCAGAGTGGGAAAAAGAGAATAAAAAATGGCTAAAAGTAACAAATCAACTCTATGAAATAGAGAAATATGGGATAAATAAATTCCTAACTAAGAAGCTTGTTCTAGGATTGGATGAAGATACTCTCTACATCTCCATCAAGAGTATTGAATGGAGGAATTCCATTATTAAATACAGTCATGATAAGACCACCTACTTATTCAGTGAATCAAAAGGGTTGATGGACACTATGCAAAAATATCTCAAATGTTTGAACGTTTCACTCATAAAAGAGGATACTCAAAGTATCAAAAGAGTAGAGGAATTGCCACTGGAATTTGAGCATGAAATTTTTTCCATCAAAGATACCAAAGATATTACCCCAGATGACTTCACATCCCTTGCCAATATGGAAGCGATGCTGGTAGTATGTATTGATCACCTCGAGGCACATATACAAAAAATACCCAAGTCCACAAAGATAAGAAGTCCCTGAAGCAAAGGGTAATTCACATTACCCTGTCACACTAGGCCATGATCAGCAGCGTTGCAAAGGTGCACAAAGAATGGAGGAGCTCCCGCGTTACTGAAACCTCACAGGACCAATCAAAGGGATCCAACGCATCCACCACTCCATGATCATGCTTTGCAAATCACAAAGTAGTGGTAGTTTTTCCTAGTTTATATTTTCTTTGAATTTGGACGGTTGTTGTAAAAACAATTATACTTAATTCGATAGAGTGTATCTCAGGATGTCAGTTTCTATTTTCGAAGACTGATGGCTATTTATATAGCAAGGATAATCTGTATATGGATGATAGTAATTTTGGTTAAGTTAGGGAAAGACTTAATAGTTTTTAGTATCTTTCAGTTAGTTTGTTAATCGAAAAGAAACTTGGAAGTATATTTTTGATATGAATGGAACAAAAATTTATGCTAAGTGAATCTGTTGGTTTATATTAGAATATTGATCTTTGTTCGGATATTTCTTGAGTATCAGAAATCTTTTTTCAAGTGTATTTTTCTGTAGCTTGCTTTAGCATAGTTTTATTTTCAGTAAATAAGCTCCAAGATTGAAGTCTGTGAGCTTCATTTAGTGTTGAAATATTTGTATTTCATTCAGTTTTCATGACATGTTGGTGTATGAAATGCTACTAAAGCCTTATTCACTTTCTAGTTAAAAGTGTGTGTTTGCGAAAGCAATGTGTGATTGCTAGAATTCATTGAAAATTAAATAGGGAGCTGTACCTTAATTCAAAGAATTATAAATAAAAATATTATAATTCAACTGTTCATTTGAGATTGTTGTTTTTCATGGGCTTAGAGCAAGTAATTGATAATTTATAGAAAGACAAATCTGTTTGCTAACAGATTTTTGCTGACTCTACTGGGGAGTTGATACACAAAGTATCAGTAGTCATTCCCTTTAAATGAGAAACCATGGTGTTGTCTTTTCTCATAATTCCTTGTTAGGAAGAATTACCCTAGTTATTTAGCCTGACTTATACTTTTTAAATACCCAGGAAGACATAATCTCTGATCGTCATTCAATGGCCTAGATTGTGAGGAAAAGTGACCAAAATTATCAACAAGACCACTTGGTGTTAGAAGAGGAAGAAGAAATTGGTGAGTGGTTGAGAGGTCTTCCAATTGTCCAAGAAGCCGCTATAGTAGATAGAGCTGTGCAGAGACCTTAAATCTCTTAGCAAGACTGGATTCCCGACCTTTTAGCAGGTCCCAAGCAAAGGAGGGTATCTTTGATAGTTTTTTCCAGGAACTTCAAAATCTTTAGTTTCCTACCAGTTATACCCCAAAGAAGAAGGCTATAAGTACACCGCCCTCTCCTAAAAAGTCAAGTCCTAACATATCTTCATCTTCTCACCAGTGGCAGGCCTTGAATCTTTCTGGAATTCAAGCACCCCCCCTTCAAACAATTTATCCAACATCAGTCATGGCACAACCTTGGGGTAATGCCGTTGGGCAACATAATTTTGCAGGAAATCATTCTTTACCTAAAGGAGCTAGAGAGCTTTTACCCAAATTGTATGGTGACGGAAAGGTTTCTGTTGAAGATCATCTTAATGAATTTAATACCACCTATGGAATTTTGGTTTTTCAACATGAAGACATTGTAGTTAGATTGTTTGTTCAAACACTTGATGATTCAACAACCAACTGGTTCTATCCCTTTCCCAATGGTCAAATTACCGATTGGGATACTATGAGAACTACTTTTGAAGCACGCTTTAAAAGTATATCTGATGAACATGATCTTCTTGCCCAGTTGACACAATTGAAGAAAGAAATACATGATCCCATGAGACAATTTGTAGCAAAGTTTAATAAGATTATTCATAAGATCCCTACCCCAAAAAGACCCACCGCTGAAAATAGATTTTTTTTTTTTATGAATGCCATGCCCCCAGACATTGGTTTTCATTTAAAATGAGCGAGGGTAGCTGATTTAGATGTGGCTCAGGACATGGCTGTTGAACTAGAAGAAGATTTGATCACAGTTGGTAAGTGGAGGAAAGATGTCCAGAAAACAAATTCTGAGAGCACTTCTTCTTCTGATCGCATGTTACAAAGATTGGTGAATGATGTGATTACTATGAAGAGGCAATTTCCTAAAGGAAATGTGAATTCCCCTCAATTATACAAAGACATTCCTAGAGGAAACCTTGATCAGGCCAGTCCTAGCCACAGATATCTGGGACAATCACATAATAAACAAAGAGTGGTAGAGGTTCCTCCTAAAAGAGAAAATATGTGTACCTTTCACCTCACTAATGAGCATGATGGCACAACTTGTCTTGAGATGGTGAGATCAATGTAGATGAATGTTAATAAAGAATTAGTTGATGATCCGTCTGAACATGTAGAAGTTTCTTCATTACCGGGTGACTCCAGACATTATTTTATGGAATACAAGTCAGAATATGAAAGAGGAGGCAATATTTTAGTAACTCTTGAAGATCCCACATGTTCGATCATGACCAGAAATCAACACAATTCTCAAGCTAATGACTCCCCTTCAACTTCTCAATGTTGGGACAAGGATAAAGGTAAGGATTTTTTGCCAAAGAATACCTTTTCAAAAGTTTCAAATGCTAAGGAGGTTGAAGTTTTTCAAGACTCTTTGCCTAATTCTCCTTTTGATATTGTAAATTTCTGTAAAACCTTAAAAATCCAACTGTCACCGACAAAATATCTTAGAATGAATCCCAAAGAACTTGACAGACTGGTTAGTTATGTTAAGTCAAGCCAAACCTCTTCAAATCCCGCAACCAGTGAAACCACACATGTTGTCTTACCAAAAGAAGTCCAGCCCACTCTAGCTACCCAGTACTCTGTCGATACAAGTCCTTTTGTCTCTCAAAAGCCAGAGCCTTTCTATCTTTCCCTATTTATTCATGGGTTTAAATTTAATAATTACATTATTGACTCTGGAGCATCAGATAATGTGATGCCTGCTTTAGTTGCCAAAGCTTTAGACCTTCCTCTAACAGCCACTTTCGGGAGATGTTTTTCCATGGATCCCAAAAAATTCCCTTTAGTAGGAAAAATTAAAGATGCTCAGGTAGCCTTAGCTGCTCATCCTAGTAAAAATCTTATGTTAACCATTCTGGTAGCCAATATCCCCACCAGTTATGGGATATTTATTAGTAGAACCTTTTGTAGAGACCTTGGGGGAGAAGTCAAATTAGATTGGTCATAGGCAACAATCCCTGTCGGTAACCAAAATATTGTTCTGAAACCTGAGGGAATATCCAAGTATACTATTTTTCCATCAGAAGATCCTAATTCTTAGATCTTATACCATGAATGTGAATTTGGAAATTATATGATGTCATCAGAGGTGAACTCGGAAAGGGTTGTTAATGAAGAATCAGGTTCTTTGTGGTCTTTAGAGTTTGATGGTAGTTGTGCCTCAGTGGGCTCTAGAGTAGGGGTTGTTCTGATATCCCCACAAGGAGATATTTTTCCTCACTCCTTTAAGTTGGAGTTTGGTAATACCAATAATACTACTGAGTACGAAGTCCTTCTACTTGGTCTTGAAGAAGCTAAAAAGAAAGGAATAAAAATGCTGAAAACTAAAGGAGATGCAGAACTGATAGTAAGAGAAGTAAGAGGGAGGTACTTAGTGAAAAATGAGAGGCTGAAACATTATAGAAACTATGTTTGGGATGAAATTTAAGGATTCGAGGCCTTTTCTATTGAAGCTATTCCTAGGAACCTTAATAGCAAAGCTGATTCTTTGGCAGTCTCAGCATAATTATTGCTTCCCCATCCAGATTTCAAAGAAATCATTTAGAAAATTGAGAAGGTATACAAACCTAAGGTACCTGATAACACAGAACACTGGCAGGTTTTCCAAGATGATAAACAGATTGATAAATTCGTGCAAATGGTGGAAGTTTTTAGCACTACTTGTTGGAATAGTCCCAAGGGATAACTGAGAGGAGGGGTGAATCAGTTATCAACTAGTTTAATCTTTTCTTCAATTAATTACAAAATAATATTAAGCATTAACACATTCAGATAACACAAGATAAAACACAACAATTTTGGTTACAGGAAAACAAAATAGGTAAAAACCCCGGTGGGAATTAGCACCCACAAAGAACTATACTTGAGTATAATTATCCCTTTTAAGAGATCTTGCAACCCTGTTAGGAGTTTTTCTTTAAAATGCAATAAGTACAGTGACCTGGTTAAGGGTTTGAACCTGTTAGGAGTCTTTTACAAATAACCCTGTTAGGGGTGAGGACTCACTGTCCAAAAGCTCACTGCTAAAATGATGAAGCCCGCAACCTCCAGTAAAACATATATGCACTATATTTGATAAATGAACTCTTTGAGTAGACTTGCTGTCTTGATCAGTTCCAGTGTATTGTATAACTTTCACTTCTTCAAATAGATCTTTTCTTGATGAATGAAATGTCTCTATTGTCCCAAAACAATGGACAATCTATTCTATACTTTTTTTTGTCTCTTTTCTTATCATTCACGCATAGCGTTCACCAAATGAACTACTATAAGTATCTTTCCAAAAGATGTGATCTTCATTTGCTTTAGGATTCCCTTCAATACTTCTTTAGTTGGCCACATCAAGCACATAATTTGATTAGAATCACGCAACCCAAACTGAATAGATGTGATGCTTCACAAAGTTGGCTCCACCAAATTAACTCCAACTTCACGATTCTGATAGAACACATTTGCACCTTTAGATAATTATCTTTAACTCATAACTAAACATGAATACAAACATGCATATCCAAGAGATAGGCGCAACTCAAGAAATAATGTAATTACATCAGCTCTTCACAAATAGTCTTCAGTCACTATAACTGTCATAACTGATTAACATAACTCAACTAAAACTTCATATCATACTCAGCGTGAATGCATATAGCATCTATAACATTTATACATCATGGAAGTAAACATGCATAGCTCCAAAACATCTGTATTGATAATTTCATATAGAACACCATTGTGTATTATATGTTGTCATCAATGACAAACATACAATTAATTAATTGCACAGAAGCAAATCTCCAACAATCTCCCCCTTTGACATTGATGGCAACATATGACATCATCAACTCAAAGTGTCTTCCTTCTTTTTATAATATTCTCAATATCCTCATCAAAAGTTCCTCTTCACTGCTGTTTCTCTTCTAACTATATTCTCCCCCAGAGTATATGCCCCCCTTACTAATACTAACCCTTTGACATCAATGGAAAAGGGTGTTAAACACCATTAGGCACAGGTACTACTCCAGAAGTAGAGTAGTCAACCATTCATCAATCACCAAGGACTGATGTTCTTTGCTACAAATTCTAATCAGACTTAGGAAAGGGAATTATGAGCCTAGCTTCTCCCTGAGATACTAAAAATTATCTTTTGATAATGACTTTGTAAAAATATTTGCTAATTGTTCTTTAGTGCTCACATAATCCAACTTTACTTCTCTGTCTATAACTTTTTCTCTTAGAAAGTGGTATTTTCTCTCAATGTGTTTTGTCTTTGCATGCATCATAGGGTTCTTTGACATATTGATAGTACTAGTGTTGTCACAATGAATAGCAATAGGATAATCAATCTGAATACCAAAGTCTTTAATCATCTATTTGATCCAAACCATTGTTGAGCAATTCAATGTTGCTGCAACATACTCATCTTCTTCTGTTGACTGAGAGATACAATTGTGCTTTTTACTTGTCCAAGTGACCAACCTATCTCCAAGAAATACTGCTCCTCCTGATGTACTCTTTTTGTCATCAACACAACTTTCCCAATAAACATCAACATACACATGAAGTTGTATGTTCTCTAACTTAGGATACTATAAACCATAGTCTATAGTCCCTTTTAAGTATCTCAATATTCTTTTTATTGCCATTAGGTGATTTTTCTTGGGTTTAGCTACAAATCTTCCAACAATTCCAACTCTATTAGAAATATCAGGTCTAGATTGAGTAAGATATATGAGTTTTCCAATCATAAACTTGTATAGAGTCTTTTCAACTATTGTGGAATCATCATCTTTAGAAAGTTATCTTCTTGTTATCATGGGGGTGCTTACTGGTTTGCAATCTTCCATTTTGAAAGTCTTCAATATCTCCTTCACATACTTAGACTGATTTATGAATATGCCTTTGTCTGTTTGTTTTACATTAAATCCAAGAAAATATTTGATAGGTCCAATCATGCTCATTTCAAACTCACTTTTCATTTCTTTGGCAAATTCTGCACTATGTTTGTCATTACCTCCAAAGATAATGTCATCGACAAAAATAGCAATGAGTAGTAATCCTTCATCTATCTCTCTTATGAATAAATTACAGTCTACTGCTCCTTTTTTGAATCCTATCTTTGTTAAGTAACCATCAAGTCTCTCATACCAAGCTCTTGGGGCCTGTTTAAGTCCATAAAGCGCTTTCTTTAATCTGTATACCATGTCTAGTTTGTCTGAAAGTTTGAATCCTTCAGGCTGCTCTATGTAGACTTCTTCCTTCAAGTCACCGTTCAGAAAAGCTGACTTGACATCCATTTGATATACTTTAAAGTTCTTGAATGTTGCATAGGCCAAAAGAAACTTGATAGCTTCTAGTCTTCTCATAGGGGAAAATGTATCAGTGTAGTCTATTCCTTCTCTCTGCACATATCCTTTACATAATAATCTTGCTTTGTTTCTTACCACTGTGCCTTCTTCATCCATTTTGTTTCTGAATATCCACTTTGTTCCATTCACATTCTTGTCATTAGGTCTAGGGACCAGTTCCCATGTATCAATCTTGATTATTTGATCTAATTCTTCTTGCATAGCACTTTTCCAATCTGAATATTTGCACGCATCTTCAACACTTAAGGGTTCAATCTGAGAATGTAAGCATACCTCTTCATCAGTGGTTGAAACTTTTTCTCTAGATCTTGTCAAGACTTTAGTGCTCTGATCTCCAATGATGTCTTCCTTAGAGTGATATTTGGATGTGTATTTTGAGTTCTTAGGAGTGACACTTTCATCTCTAATCTGTGGTTCTTGTTCACTTGGTTCAGGATTGTTACATGAAACATCAATACAATCAAACATTTCTTCAATAACTGTGTCCTTATTGATGGGTCTGGTCTCATCTTCAATCATCGGAGCACAGTCATAATATATTTCTTGAATCATTAACTTCTCATCAATCTTCACATGAGTACTTTCAATGATCTTCTTTAATCTTAGATTAAAAAATCTATATGCTTTTCTTTTAGTAGAGTAACCAAGAAAAATACCTTCATCGCTTCTAGCATCAAACTTGCCAATGCTATCATCTCTCTTGATGTAGCACTTTATTCCAAAGACTCTGAAGTATTTTACAGTAGGTACATTACCAAACCAAAGTTCATAGGGTGTCTTGTCTGTGCCTGGCGTCAATTGTATTCTATTGATAGTATAGTTTGGTGTATTGACCGCATCTCTCCAATAGGTATGGGCAACCTTTCCTTCAATCATGATAGTGCGCACTGTGTCAAGTATTATTCTATTCCTTATTTCTGTAATCCCATTTTGCTGAGGGGTTCTAGGTGCACTTAACTATCTTTTGATTCCATGTTCTTCACAGTAATCATAAAACTGGTCAGAGGTGAATTCTCCTCCTCCATCAGATCTCAGACATTTTATCTTTAATCCAGATTCATTCTCAACCTTAGCTTTTATTATTTTGAACTTCTCAAAAGCTTCAAATTTGTCTTTTAAGAACACAACCCACATCATCCTTGAGAAATCATCAACGAAAAAAATAAAATACCTTTCTCCGTAGTATGATCTTGTTTGAGTAGGTCCACATAGGTCTGTATGTATCAGATCTAATTTATTTTCAGCAGAGTCTTGTTTACTCCTGAATGAATTCCTCACATGCTTCTCCATTACACATTCTCTGCACATAGTGTCAGCTGGTCTTGCAATAATTGGAAGGTTTGTTACTGCCTTTACATTACTTATCTTGACTATGTTGTCAAAATTGATATGACAAAGTCTCTTGTGCCATAGCCAACTGTCATCCACTTTTGCAACAAAACAACTTACTTCTGTTTTGAGCTGAAAGACATTACCTTTGGTCTTTGAGCCCGATGCAATCATGTCTCCTTATTTTTTGTTAATAATGCACTGGTTGTTTTTGAATCCCAACTGATATCCTTTATCAAGCAACTATCCAACATTTAGTAAGTTATGATGTAAGCCATCAACATAAAGAACATAATCTATCTTATTCTTTCCATCTAAGGTGATAGAACCTCTGCCTATGATAGGTTTGGGAGTGTTATCTCCAAATCTAACCATGCCACCTTTGTACTTGTCCAAATGTACAAATCTATATTTGTCTCCTATCATGTGGTGTGAACATCTGCTATCAATGATCCAGTCAGCTTTGATGTCAGCTTTTGAAACTAATGCTAACTCTTGTGCTTTTTCTTCATCTTCTTTGTCCATTTCTTCAAGCATCTTCTCAATGTCTTTAATGGCAATGAATCCAATTTCATCTTCTCCTGAATCATCATCAGTTACACCATCTTCAGCATGATAACAATCCTTAGTGTACTTGGGCTTGTAATATGATCTAAACTTCTTGATTCTTATAGGACACTTGGATGCAAAGTGACCAACTTTGTTGCATGAAAAACATTTGAATGGTAGCTGTCCTTCATATTTCCCTTTAACTTTCCTTTCTTTCTTGGAAATCATAGAAATGATTTCTTCTAGTTCTATATCCACTTCTTCATTATTACTAGAGCTGCTTATAGATTTCTTGTTGTGGACTGAGGCTTTGAAAGTTGTCTCACTTTTAGGTTCTGTCTTCAATCTTGATATCTCAAATGCAGATATTTTGCTGATCAAAGTCTCCCTCTTGAATTCTTTTGAAAATTGCATAGTCTCATCTAAGATATTGATCTTTCTCTCACAGTCTACTGTTAATGTGGTCATTATTTTATCCATTATATCATCCTTTGAAATTTCTCCACCATTGTTCTTGATACCTAAAACTGCTTCATTAATTCTCTGATTGTAGGCTCTGATGCTTTCTTCAGGTAGCATCTCTAAGTTGTTGTATCTTTTCTTCCATGTATTTTTGCATGCATTATTTCCTTGGATGTCTCCTTCAAACATATCTTCTAAGTATTTCCAAATAGAGTATGCTTTATCTGCCTTCTTGATCTCAGAAAATTCACTGTCGGACAGGGCACTGATTAGGGCTTCTTTGGCAATTGCATTTTGAGTGAACACTTCCTTTTGTTTAATTGTAGAGTCTTCTTCTACGAGATCTTTCAAGGTGGGTAATTCAATTGCATGATTGGTAATCTCATAGATCTAAAATCCAACGCACTGAAGATGTGTTATCATTTTTTTTTCTTCTAGTCAAGATAGTTTTCTCCATCAAACTTAGGACTCTCTTTCCTGAAGTATGCCATCTGATCTACCTTAAGCTGTTAGTCTTTCTCTCCAAGGCACTTGGCTCTAATACCAATTTTTGGAATAGTCCCAAGGAATAACTGAGAGGGGGGGGGGGGGGA
>MU224786.1:112360-124114 GCA_018584345.1 Thuja plicata | reverse complement strand
TAACATTAAGCATTAACACATTCAGATAACACAAGATAGAACACAACAATTTTGGTTACGGGGAAACCAAATAGGTAAAAACCCCGGTGGGAATTAGCACCCACAAAGAACTATACTTGAGTATAATCATCCCTGTTAGGAGATCTTGCGACCATGTTAGGAGTTTTTATTTACAATGCAATAAGTACAGTGACCTGGTTAAGGGTCTGACCCTGTTAGGAGTCTTTTACAAATAACCCTGTTAGGGGTGAGGACTCACTATCCAAAAGCTCACTGCTAAAATGATGAAGGCTGCAACCTTCAGTAAAATAGATATGCACTATATCTGATAAATGAATTGTTTGAGTAGACCTGCTGTCTTGATCAGTTCCAGTGTATTATATACTTTCACTTCTTCTTCACATAGATCTTTTCTTGATGAATGAAATGTCTCTACTATCCCAAAACAACGGACATTCTATTTTGTACTTTTTCTGTCTCTTTTCTTATCATTCACACATAGCGTTCACCAAATAAACTACTATAAGTATCTTCCCAAAAGATGTGATCTTCGTCAGCTTTAGGAGTCCCTTCAATACTTCTTTAGTCAGCCACATCAAGCATGCAACCTGATTAGAATCACACAACCCAAACTGAATAGACATGATGCTTCACAAAGTTGGCTCCACAAAACTAACTCCAACTTCACGATTATGATAGAACACATTTTGCACCTTTAGATAATTATCTTTAACTCATAACTAAACATGAATACAAACACGCATATCCCAGAGATAGGTGCAACTCAAGAAATAATGTAATTACATCGACTCTTCACAGATAGTCTTTTGTCACTGTAACTGTCATAACTGATTAACATAACTCAACTGAAACTTCATATCACACTCGGCGTGAATGCATATAGCATCTAGAACATGTATACATCATGGAAGTAAACACGCATAGCTCCAAAATATCTATACTAATAATTGCATATAGAACACTGCTGTGTATTATATGTTGTCATCAATGACAAACATACAATCAATTATTTTCACAGAAGCAAACCTCCAACACTACTTACTTTGAGGGGTCTCAGTCGACCTGTGAAGAATTTCATCCTAATCTGGGTAAGACTATGGAAGAAGGAATTGTTCAGTTGAAAGAAAACCACATCCCTAAGGGCCTAGTTTCTTTTGAGAATCTGTTTAACAGATTTGATGTAGTTAAACAAAAACCCAATTGTCATGAACCTCCTGAGGCAGGTGACTCAGAAAAGCTGAATATAGGAGACGAACAAGACCCTAAGTTTGTAAACCTGGGAAAATGTTGTACAACTAATGAAAGGAGAAGATTTGTTGATTTGCTGAAGGAGTATAAGGATATTTTTTCCTGGTACTACGAGGACTTGAAGAATTTCAAAGGAGGTAAATTTCAACATCGCATCCCTTTAAAGCCAGACACCACACCATTTAAGCAGAAGTTGAGGAGATATAACCCTAAAGTGTTTGAAATGATAAAGAAAAAAGTTGAGAAGATGTTGCAAGCTTGAATAATATATCATATTCATCCTTTCACTTGGATAGCCAACATAGTGCCTGTGAGGAAAAAGAATGACGAGATAAGGATTTGTGTGGATTTTAGAAATCTGAACTAGAGCAGTTTAAAAGATAATTATGGGCTTCCTGTGATGGATCATATATTACAAACATTAGCTGGCGCAGAAATGATGTCCATGTTAGATGGGTTTTCTGGTTACAACCAGATCAAGGTAGCTGACGAGGATCAACATAAAAAAACATTCACCACACCATGGGGTACTTACGCCTATAGTCACATTCCATTTGGATTGATTAATGCTGGCGCCACATTCCAATGAGCAATGGATTCTTCTTTCAGCCATATTATTAAAAAAGTGATTGTCATCTACCTAGATTTTTTGACAGCCTTTTCTAAAAGGCGTAAAAATCACTTGAAAGATTTGAGAGCTTTTTTACAAAGGTGTAGAGAGCATGGGATCTCATTGAATCCTAAAAAATCAATCTTTTGTGTTACAAAAGGGAAGTTGTTAGGTCACATTGTCTCAAAAGATGGAATTAAGATAGATCCTGAGAGAGTAAAAGCTATCCAGCAAATAGGTTTTCCTTCTAATCAAACGGGTGTTAAGTCTTTCTTTGGTCAGACAAACTTTCTTAGGAGGTTCGTTCCAGACTTCACCGAGACAAATAAACATACGATGAGTCTCTTAAGTGAAAAGAACCCTTTCAAGTGGAGTTTAGAAGCTTTTCAAGCATTTGATGATGTTAAAAAGGCCATAGCATCTACCCCGATGTTGATCAACCCTAATTATAAAAAAGATTTCATTATCTACTGTTACTCTTTAGAGCATACACTGTCTAGGATGTTATTGCAGAAAAATGATAAGGGAGACAAAGTACCAATTGATTTCATGAGCATAACCCTAAAAAAGCATGAGCTAAATTATCCTATGGTTGAGAAACAAGCATATGCAATAGTTAAAGATGTGAAACACTTCATATTTTATATCTTGCACTCACACTCTACTGTGTATGTACCATCTTCTGCAGTCAAAGATGTTCTGACTTAACAAGATATAGGCATGAGTTCAACAAAGCTACTTGGGTGGCAAGAATCCAAGAGTTTTATTTGAATATCTAACCGACTAAGTTAGTTAGAGGGCAGGGTTTATGCAAATTGATGGCTCACAATGTACTTGAAGATGATGTCCCTCTCGCTCTGTTTTTTGTTTTAAGAGACTCATGGTTTTTAGATGTGGCTTTCTACTTGACATATGGAGACTGTCCAGAGCATCTAATCCCTAAGGAGAAAAGAAACCTTTGACTCAAGGCTGCAAAGTATGTTATTGTGGATGATATCTTGTACAAGAAAGGAATTGATGGGTCTTTCTTAAGGTGTGTTGACAAAGACCAACAGGAGAAATTGCTTACAAAGTTTCATAATGAGGCCTGTGTTGGTCACCTCTCATCAACTGTAACTGCTTTAAAAATTTTAAGAAGTTTCTATTACTGGTCAGGGATGTTTGCACATGCATACAAATGGGTCACTGGCTGTGAGAAGTGTAAGTTATTCAGTGGGAAACCACAAATGGCAGCCCTCCCTCTGAGGCCAGTAGTTATTGAAGAGCCCTTCAAAAAATGGGGATTGGATTTAATTGGTCTGATCAACCCTCCTTCCAGTGCTGGACACACACACATCCTGACTACTATGGATTATTTCACTAAATGGGTTGAAGCAGTTCCACTCAGGAAGACCACATCAGAAGTGGTATGTGATTTTTAAAAAAATTACATCTTGGTCAGGTTTGGCATTCCTCAAAAATTAGTCACAGACAATGCTCCCAATTTTTCTTCTTCAGAAATAAAGTTGTTTTGCTATGATAATGGAATCCACATTTCACACGCATTTGATTATTACCCGCAAGGGAATGGACAGGCAGAATTGAGCAACAAGAGCCTGATATCAATTATGAAGAAATTGGTGCATGATAATGCCAGGGATTGGCATAAGAGGTTGTATGAAGCTCTCTAGACAGATCGTGCCTCTCCTAAGAGGGAGATTGGGATGACTCCATTTGAGTTTGTGTACAGTGTTGAAGCTCAATTATCTCTACCTTTAGAGCTGGCAGCAACAAAATTGTAGAAAGTAATTGAAGGACAAATTTTCCAAGATAGTTTAGAAAAGAGAATTATGTACCTCAATAAGATCTAGGAGGAGATAGAAGAGATGGTGGACTGAATAGCATTACATCAGGCTAGAGTGAAGAAATTTTTGGACAGGTGAGCCAGGCTGAGGAATGTCATGGAAGGAGATCAGGTTCTGCTCTGGGATAAGAGGAGAGAACCTAGAGGTGCTCACAAAAAATTTGAATCATTATGGAAGGGGCCCTTTATTATCAGCAAATCCATGGGAAGTAACTCATTTGTTCTTGAGCGTCAAGATGGAACTGTTCTACCCTTGACCTTTAATGGTCAAGATCTGAAGTTGTACCAAATGTAATTAGCTTTTTCTCACTTCATTGTATATTTTCTATCTTTTTGGCTTTCTTTCCTTGTTGCATTTTTCTTTCTTTTCTTTTTCTTTGCCTCATTTTTGTTTTGGATTCCTTTTTCGGTTGACTCCCTGGTCTGCGAAACCAAAGCTACTAAGTTCATCCTGCATCCTCAAGAGTGCTTGTCCCCAGTTGGAGTCATTGTTACCCCTGATTTTTGACTCATACCCTATTTTTATCATTTCCTAAAATTAGGAGTTCACCGTCTTAAAAGAAAAAATATCTTCTTATCTTACAGTCTGATTTAATTTCTCCTTCTCGGTTGAACTTGAATCTTGAACTTACTTAGTTCAAGGTTCAAGGTTCAATGTCACCTTGTGGTGTGTTTTTTCCTTTCTTCACTTTTATGTGAAAATGAGCAGCGTGGTTTGCAAAGTCCAAACCTCCCGTTGAACTCTGAATCTTGAACTTGCCTAGTTCAAGGTTCAAGGTTCAATTGCGGGCTTCATCTTGCATAAAGTATGTAGATTTTAGGCTTTTTCCGCTCATGTGGTCTGTTTTAAACACACCAAAAACAAGTAATTTTTTATTATCCATTGAACTTAATTTGTGAACTAGGCTATACCAAAGTTCATAGTTCAACCAAAGCTTGTGTGTTGAAAAGGTGAAAAGACAACGGTGACGTGAGCGAAGTGACAGCTGGCAGGTGATAATTTTATCTGCATGTGTTCAGGATATAATCATTATTAGATGTGAAAATTATATGTCATTTCAATCATTTGAGAGGTGCAATAATTAATGATCACATTAGGTGAAAACTCTTGTCACATTTAATTAAGATCCCACATTGTCATTAAATAAAAATCTTACGCATTTTGTGGGAAAATTTGTTATAAAATAAGAGTTTGTGCTGTCAGTCTTCTGGTGAAGTTTTTTGGTGAAATTGAATTGGTGGAGCAGCAGAAGATATACTCTCATCTTGAGAAGCTTAGAGTGTGTGGATTCTCCAGGTTAGAGTTTTTCTCTTCCAGAGTCCCTGTTCAAAATTGAAGCCCTTTGAAAAATTTTGATATTGAAAGGCTCTATTTTCCTTCTGCAATTTTGGCCTTTTATAAGTCTTTTCCTTAAGAAATATGAAGTCCCCGCTCCAAAATTTTGGGTGAACCTCCCCTCTGGTTAGTTCACTTCCCGAGTGTGATGAAATGATGATAAAAGTGGGTGCCTTAGAAGAGATTCGCAGTAAGATCAAAATCCCTGTTTCTGGTTCTATAATAGAGAAGGTGGTGTTAAGTGGTTTAGCTGATGCAACAACATTTCCCCTATTGTCCCCCTATCCTGAGTTATTAATGGAGTGTTTTAAAAGATATGATAGGGAAGAGAGGTGTGTTAAGAAGATTGATGGAAGCCCTCTGATTTTCATAAACTGAGATGTCATCCTCACAGCAATGGGTATTCCTGAAAAGGATCCTTATGAAGGATGGACCATTGCTTCCTCCTACTCTGTCTTCTCAATGAAGAAACATATTTAGAGATATGAAATTGCCAAGGTTTTTGAGGAAAAAAGGGGAGGGTCAATGCTGCCCAAACCCCTTACAATAGATCATTTCAAGCCCAAAGTTGCAGAATTAGTGATCTTGTTGAACAAAGTCATAGGTAATAGCCATGCTTATTACTGGTAGGAATGGATGTATTTCTTTATCCATATAACTTTGGGTGGGAAAAAATTCATCGATTGGGTAGGTTGTATTGCTGAGAAACTTCATCATCAGCTAGAAAATTATTCAAAAAAGTCAGATGGTTTCTATATGTCTTCTTATCTGTTCTATGCATTAGCTTGTACTAGAAAGCGGGATGGTTTATATCATGAATTACATGTTCGCAATGTGAAGGTGTATGATTATTATCCTCATTTGAAGAAGGAATTCCATATTGATAGTTTTATGAAAGTAAATGGTGTTTTTCTAGGAAGGTTGATTTTTGAGCTCAAGGGGAACATTGAGCAGAGAATGTCAGAGGAGGCTAAGAAGTTTGACAATGTCTTTGGAAGTTTCTTCATATAATTCAAAAGGTTTACTTACATAAGGGTTGGTGGATTTGAGGGAGAGCCATTCAAATTGCCTAGATATGCTTTAGATTTGCATGTTATAACTGAAGTTGGTCGCTAGTTACCCCATGTACACAAAGACCTCAAAGACAGAAAGCGAAGAGCCAAATCTAGTTTTCCTATAGAACTAGGTATTTAGTCCTTTAAGAATTCTTCTGATGCTCTTAATTTAGAGCAAGAATTGAACAAATTGAAACTAAAAACCTTCAAGGCTAGAAGAGATTTTTACATCAGGGCGTATGCACTGCGAAATTTTAGTTTACCTTCTGAATTTCACCATGTCCCTAAAATGAAGGATTTCTGGGAAAATTGTGTGGATGATTTGGAGGTCAGAAGGAGATTATGGTGCAGATTTACACTTGTCCAAATAGTTAACCTGTAAACAGGCATTGGTGCCAATGGAATAGAGGAGGGGGAAGATGAAGATATAAAGAGAAAGTTTAGGGGTTGCCGCTCCTTGAAATTAACTGGAACATAGAGGAAAGGGAGATTATCCACATTAAGACTCTCAATGTTATAAAAAGAAATGAAAGATGGATTACTAGTAAAAGACCATCTCCTCACAGAAGGCACAATACTAGAGGATCAGCTCTTAAAGCTCATGTTGAAAAAGTTATCGCATGTTCTAATGAAAATGTTTCTATCAAGCAGGTTCATCTAAATCTAAAAATACAAAAGCTACTGAGTCTAAAGTTAAAAAGCAGAAGTCCCCTCGTCCTGTTCCACCCATGAGGACTTCCAAAAGAAAGGCTCTCAAACAAGAAATCAAGCCAGTCAGAGAAAAGGAAGTGATCAATCTTGAGGAGATGGATATTGTGATGGCGGATAAGAACAGACAAGGTCCTGTATCAGAAGAAGATGTTTCCGAAGAAGATAATCAACAAGAAGTTAAAGATTCTATGATTTCTACCCCACTAGTCCAACATAGGTTATGGAAGATTCTCACCAGTCACCAGTTCCCACTCTAAAATGGTTAGAAACATCCATCAACAGAAAAATAAATGTCCTGCCAATAACACTTCCAGTTGAAGACATGGTAAGCAAATGTATGGGTTCCTTGGAGAAACCAAAAAGGATCAGAATAGAGTCCAGGGTGGACATTGATGAAAAATAGGGCACTGGTATTCTGAACGTGTAGTTCCCAAGAATGATAAGGAACTCTTTGAAGCTACTGCAGATGACTTCATAGTTGAGAAGATAGATCTTGGATATGCGACCAGAGTGGCTGATGTGAAACACTTGGAGAAGTCTACAAAAATATCATACACAAGTCTTTTAAAGATGAAAAGGATAAGAATGATATGAAAGAAACAATAAAAAAGATGGCTAAGTTCATTCAAGAGGTTCAGGACCCTAACCCTCTCCCATTGACTATAGCCTCACAGTCATTTGACCCATGTTCACCAGAGGTTAGGAAAACCCTAGATCAAATTCAGAAGAATAAACTGACTGCAGATGCCTACACTAAATGGATCCAAGCCATGATACAGAAAGGAGGCAATTATATCAATCATCTGATTAAGACTCATGGAGTTTTTAGTTCAATTGTTGCAGAGATTCTAGTGGAATTAGCAGAGTGGAAAAAATAGAATAAAAAATGGCTAAAAGTAACAAATCAAGTCTATGAAATAGAGAAATATGGGGTAAGTAAATTCCTAACTAAGAAGCCTATTGTAGGATTGGATGAAGATACTCTCTACATCTCCACCAAGAGTAATGAATGGAGGAATTCCATTATTAAATCTGGTCATGATAAGACCACCTACTTGTTGAGTGAATCAAAAGGGTTGATGGACACTATGCAAAAAGATCTCAAATGTTTGAAAGTTTCACTCATAAAAGAGGATACTCAAAGTGTCAAAGGAGCAGAGGAATTGCTACTGGAATTTGAGTATGAAATTGCCGCCATCAGAGATACCAAAGATATTACCCCAGACAACTTCACAGCCCTTGCCAATATGGAAGCAATGCTGGTAGTATGTACCGATCACCTCGAGGCACATATACAGAAAATCACCTAGGTTTGAAAAGATAAGAAGTTCCTAAAGTAGAGGGTAATTCACATTACCCTACCACATCAGGCCATGATTAACAGCGTTGCAAAGGCACACAAAGAATTGAGGATCTCCCACATTGCTAACACCTCACAGGACCAATCAAAGGGATCTAACACATCCACCACTTCATGATCATGCTTTGCATATAACAGAGTAGAGGTAGTTTATCCTAGTTTATATTTTCTTTGAATTTGGGTGGTTGTTGTAAAAACAATTATACTGAATCCCGTAGAGTGTATCTCGGGATGTCAGTTTCTATTTCTGAAGCTGATGGCTATTTATATAGCAAGGATAATTTGTATATGGATGATAGTAATTTTGGTTAAGTTAGAGAAAGACTTAATAGTTTTTAGTATCTTTCAGTTAGTTTGTTAATCGAAAAGAAACTTGGAAGTATATTTTTGATATGAATGGAACAAAAATTTGTGCTAAGTGAATTTGTTGGTTTATATTAGCATATTGATCTTTGTTGGGACATTTCTTGAGTATTGGAAATATTTTTTCAAGTGGATTTTTCTGTATCTTTCTTTAGCACAGTTTTATTTTAGGTTAATAAGCTCCGAGATTGAAGTCCGTGAGCTTCATTTAGTGTTGAAATATCTGTCTTTCATTCAATTTTCATGACATGTTGATGTATGAAATGCTGCAAAATCCTTATCTACTTTCTGGTTAAAAGTGTGTGTTTGTGAAAGCAATGTGTGATTGCCAAAATTCATTGAAAATTAAATAGGGAGCTATACCTTAATTCATAGAATTATAAATCCAAATATTATAATTCAACTGTTAGTTTGAGATTGTGTTTTTTCACGGGCTTAGAGCAAGTAATTGATAATTTATAGAAAGACAAATCTGTATGCTAACACCTAGCATACTCCAACGCATTCACATGGACTTTATTCTTATCTTCATCCTCCCATCACCACCCCACCTTCCATGATGGTCATATTTTAAGTGCCTTTGGATCAAATTGATGATTTACATCTTCAAATCAGATGAGACTATCAAATTAGACATCGGTATAAATTTCCCTTTTTTATTTTTTTCTCAAATTTTTATTGGGTATGCAAAAACATTCAATGATGGATTCTGCCACATTCAACTCTGCCACATTCTGACAACACTAATTCCCATTGGCAGGATTTCTTGACTTTGGGGCAGCCTCCTTTCTAGAATACTTGCAGTCTTTCTTGACTGTGCATTCCCATATTAAATATATGGTTGTGTATATTAATGTTTTTAGTTGACAGTTGTAGATCTTTAATATTATGGTTGTAATATTGGTGAATATCGTTGAACACCATAATGTAACCTCTCTTTCAATTCTCTATATAATGGATGCCCTTGCTCTTATTTCTCTAAGGCAATTTGGGATTTTGCATATTTCTTTGTTTTATGGTTAGAAGATCATTGATTTAGTTCCCTTCATTTTGGTATCAGAGCCAAGTTGAGAAATTTGTCTTTCATTACAAGTGATCTAGAAGAGATCAAAGAACAAGTTAAAGATAGCAAGCTAAATATTGGAGAGAAGCTTGGAAATCAGCCACTTAAGAGATTTTCAAGATCAAACATCAACATATTTGATTACAACTAGTTTGTTTGTTGCAAGCTTGAGTTTGAAAGGAGGTTTCCATATGGAGGCATTTGCAACTTGAAAGGAGGTTATTGCAATTTTTTTCCCTTTCTTTCCAACCAGAAGTTAGAGAAGATTTTTGGAAGTTTTTTAAAGAAAACTTGCCTTTTTACATTGATAAATTCTTCTTTTAGCTTTTATTAAAGCTTCAGTTATATTTTACTCTTTCAAAAAACTTTTAAACTCTTTTGTGGAAAGATGAGTTTTTATTAAGAAGGAAATGATGTATTGAAGTTTTTGTGAGTTATAAAGTTTTTCTTTGTAATTTGGAAAATAAAATTTTTGTAATTAAGTGCATTATTGGTGGTAATTGACACTTATTTCTCAAATAAAATAATAAGAAAAAGAATTTTTTTTGTGTGGGTCCCATTTGAAGGGACGAGGAGAGTATTCATTTGCAGAGATATCTCTTGAATTATGTGTTGAGCACTTGGGTCATTGTGCATTTTTTTATGACAAATATGGCAGGCAATGTAATGTCTAATGTGTTGATTCCCATCGTTGAAGGAGACAATTTCACATATTGGTGTACTAAAATGCAAACTCTACTCAAATCTAAGGATTTGTGGGAAATTGTTCAAAATGGATATGTTGAGATAGCAGATGTAAATGCATTAAATGACCAACAAAAAGGGAATACAAAGAAAATATAAAGAAAGATAATGAAGCTTTATTCTTGATTTAGGGTCAAATCACTCAAGCTATCTTTCCACGGATAAGTGGTGCTATTAATTCCAAGAAAGCATGGAAAATATTAAGTAATGCATATCAAGGTGCACAAACTGCTAAATTGCAAACAATGAGGAAAAACTTTGAAAATGTAAGAATGACTACTAGTGAGTCTGTCAATGAATTTCTAACAAAGGTAGAAGGTCTAGTGAGTTAGATGAAAGTACTAGGGGAAGATATAGATGAAAATCATGTCATTGAAAATATTTTCAGAAGCTTGATTCTAAAATTTGAAGCTTTGGTTTCTACGATTGAGATATCTAAGGATCTCTCAAGCATGAAAATTGATGAATTAAGTGGAATTTTGTTAACTGCTGAAGAAAGAATGAAAAGTAATGAAGAAATCTTAGAGAAAGAATTTTACTCTAAAGAAAATATAAGAGGAAAAAGAAACACATTCTTCAAGAGTCATAGTAAATATGATGATAACAATAAGAATGAATACAAAGGTGAATCTAGCAATTCTAGAGGAAGAGTAAATTATTCCAGAGGGAGAAGTAGCAACTTCAGAGGAGATGGAAGAGGAAGAGGTAGAAGTAATGGGGTAGAGAATAGTAAAAGGAATGTCCAATGCTTTCATTGCAATAAGTTTGGACATTATGCTTCAGAATGTTGGAGTAAACAAGATAAAACAAAAAAGAGAAGTGCTCATAGCACTATTGAAGATAAACAAAATTTGTTTATTTCTTGCTTCAATACAAGTACAAGTGAAAATAATGTGTGGTATATAGACTTTGGATGTTCTTCACATTTTACATCTAATGAGAATCTATTTGTTGACTTGGATCAAAAGCATCAAAGTACAGTAGTACTAGGAGATAATAATTCTCATGGAAGCAAAGGTAAGGGTATTATTGCAGTTACAACCGAACATGGTAAAGTGAAGCATATCAATGAAACATTATTTGTTCCAGTACTCAAAAAGAATTTTTTGACTGTTGGACATGTTAGAGAAAAATTATCAAGTGACTTTTGATAAAAATGAGTGCATAATAAGAGATAAATCAAACAAGAATGTAGTTATTGCAAGAGCAAAAATGACAAGTGATAGGATGTTTCCACTTCATTTTACTCATGGGAACCAAGCATTAACCTCTGGTGAAATGAGTGAAAGTAAAATTTGGCATAAAAGATATGGTCACCTCAGTTTTAATGGTTTGATTTTACTCAAAAGATTAAAAATGGTTGAAGGTCTACCATCCATTGAAGACACAAAAGAGGTATG
>MU224786.1:95334-112310 GCA_018584345.1 Thuja plicata | reverse complement strand
GATATGGTCACCTCAGTTTTAATGGTTTGATTTTACTCAAAAGATTAAAAATGGTTGAAGGTCTACCATCCATTGAAGACACAAAAGAGGTATGTGAAAAATGTATTGTTGGCAAACAACATAGGATACAATTTCCTATTGGAAAATCCAGTAGAACTAAACAACATCTTGAGATAATCCATACAGATTTGTGTGGTCCTATGGAAACACCTTCTTTGAACAAATCCAAGTATTTTCTAACCTTCATTGATGATCACTCAAGGAAAAATTGGGTGTATTGTTTGGTTTCAAAATCAGAAGTATTTGGAAAATTTGTAGAATTCAAGAATTTAGTTGAAAAACAAAGTGTTAAGTATATCAAAGTGATAAGGTCAGACAATTTAGGTGAGTACAAGTCAAATCAGTTTATTGATTTTTGCAAAAATTATGGAATCAAGAGAGAGTTACTTCCTACACTCCACAGCAAAATGGAGTTACTGAAAGGAAAAATAGGACAATTATAGAAATGGAAAGAAGTATGTTGAAAGAGAAAAATTTGGATAAATTTTTTTGGGCAGAAGCAGTATACACAATAGTGTATCTTCTAAACATAAGTCCTACAAAAGTGGTTAAGGGAATGAATCCTGAGAAAGCATGGTCTGGGGTAAAGCCAAGTGTTGACCACTTCAAAGTATTTGGATGTGTTGCTTATGCACACATACCAAAAGAAAAAAAGGTCTAAGTTAGATGATAAAGGCCTTAAATGCATTTTTATTGGTTATGGAACTGAAAATAAAGCATACAGATTGTATGATCCAATTGCAAAAAAGCTTGTGATAAGAAGAGATGTGGTATTCCAAGAACTAGCAGAATATACCAAAGAAAATGAAATAAAAGGAAAAGAGATAGTAATTGATGAGATTGAAGAGGAGGAAGAAGAAGATGAACCTAAATCATCTAGTGCAGGAGTAAGAAAATATCAAAAATATCAAAGAAGAACAAAAAAGAATCATCCATCAACTCTTATGTTGGATTCAAACTTTGAAAAAATGACAACAAGGTTGCAAGCAAAAGTGAATTTTGCACTAATGTCTCAAATCATGGAAAATAATGAGCCACAAAAATTTGAACAAGCTCAATAAAAAGAAGAGTGGGTTGAAGCAATGAACAATGAAATAGAAAGAATTGATAGGAATGATACATGGGATTTGGTTCAATTACCTCCTGGTAAGGAAATTATTGGTACAAGATGGGTGTACAAAACAAAGTATAAATCCAATGAAAGTATTGATAATCATAAGGCTAGATTGGTAGCCAAAGGGTACACTCAACAAGAAGTTATTGATTATACTGAGACATTTGCACCTGTAGCACAAATGGATACTATCAAATTAGTTTAGGCATTGGCAGCTCAACAGAGTTGGATAGATTATCAAACGGATGTGAAGAGTGCTTTCTTGAATGGATATATTGATGAGGAAGTGTATGTTTCACAGCCTAAAGGTTTTGAAATAACTTCTAAAGAACATTATGTTTGCAAATTAAAGAATGCCTTGTATGGTCTTAAACAAGCACCAAGAGCATGGTATTCAAGGATAGACTCCTACCTACAACACAAAGGTTTTTCACGAAGTCAGTCAGATCCAAATCTCTATATTAGAAGCTCAGCTAAGGATATATATATTTTAATCTTAGTTCTCTATGTTGATGATCTTATCTAAACAGGGAATAATCCAACTTTATTTGTAGAGTTTAGAGCAGCCATGATTACTGAGTTTGAAATGACAGATTTGGGACAAATGCACTACTTTCTTGGTATAGAAGTATGGAAAAATAAAGATGAAATATTTATGTCTCAAAAAAAATATGCCTCAAATATCCTACAAAATTTTTAGATGCATAGTTACAAACCAATTGCAACACCTATTGAACTTGAACTTAAATTGTCTACTTTAGATGTGTCAGATCTAGTGAACCCCACTCTATATAGACATCTAATTGGAAGCTTGATTTACTTAACTACTACTCCAAATATCACATTTGCAATGAGTTTGGTCGCTAGGTTCATGTCAAAACCTAAGGAAACACATTGGAGTGCAGCTAAGAGGATTCTTAGATATGTTAGAGGGACACTGAGTTATGGTCTTAAATTTTAACATTCAAAGGATGTCAGATTGGTTGGCTAGATACAGATTCAGATTGGGAAGGTTTTGCAGATGATAGGAAGTCTACTTCTAGATACATGTTTAGCCTTGGTTCTATAGTATTCTCTTGGAAATCCAAGAAATAACCAACAGTATCACTTTCTATAGCACAGACAGAATATAAAGTTGCAACATCAACAACTTTTCAAACAATATGGTTGAGATGACTACTAGAAGACTTACACCAAATTCAGAATGAGCCTACCTTGTTGTAATTTGACAACAAGATTGCTATTCAAATGACAAAGAATCCAGTATTTCATAGTAGAACCAAACATATTGAGATACAACATCACTATATCAGGGAATTGGTTCAACAAGACTTGATTGAAATTGTGTACTACAGTACAGAAGACCAAATTGCAGATATCTTCACAAAGGCTCTAGCTCATGAAAGGTTCCAAAGGCTTAGAGATTTACTTCATGTTCTTCCCAATGGTCATTATGGAGGATAATGACAACACTAATTCCCATTGGCAGCCTTTCTTGACTTTGGGGCAGCTTCCTTTCTAGAATACTTGTAGTCTTTCTTGACTGTGCAGTCCCATATTAAATATATGGTTGTGTATATTTATATTTGTAGTTGATAGTTGTATATATTTAATATCATGGTTGTAATATTGGTGAATATGGTTGAACACCATAATGTAACCTCTCTTTCAATTCTCTATATAATGGATGCCCTTGCTCTTATTTCTCTAAGGCAATTTGGGCTTTTGAACATTTCTTTGTTTTATGATCAGCAGATCATGGATTTAGTTGCCTCAACATTCAATGCAACTATCCAATTTTTAGCCAAATGCTGAGAGTTCCAACTCATGTCCACCCTTCTAAAAGAGTGTACCTTCTTGTTTGTTGGAGAGGAAGGGGGTGTGCTCATATCTCCTTTGTTAGGTGCAGTGCTCAGGTTGATTCATGAGATGAATAGATGGAATACAAGAGAAAAAAATTGTGATACCTTCGATGCCCTTATTTCTACCCTTTGCAATGGGAATCACTGGATGTTGCATTGGAGGTATTTCAACTTGAGCGATATTTTTCCATACCGCTATTGTATTCCCCAAATTTGAATCATATTTTCCATTTTAGTTGTTAGGATATTGACAAATTTTCATACAAGTAAAATATAATGATAGAGGATTTTTATCATATGTACAAGGTATGTGAATTGTTTGATAGAACACCACAGAGAATTGTGTTCACGATGAAAATGCAATGATTGAAGGATATGCAAAAAGAAAATATCAAAGTATATACAAGGCACATGAATTGTTTGACATAATACCTCAGACAAACATGTCCACAAAGAAATACAATGATTATTGAAAATATTTGTTAAAGAGGGTAGAGGGATTTTGTCAGATGTTATGGCTGCAACTGCTCTGTAGACATGTATTCATAATGTAAAAGCATAGACAAGGCACGTGAATTATTTAACCAAATTCTTGAAAGAAGTGTAGTTTCGTGGACTACAATGATCGCAAGATGTACAAAAAATAGATTTCATGAAAAGGCTTCAGAAAAATTAAAAATGAAATCGGTAGGCGTAAAGCTATAATCCACAACCTTTGCCACATCCTCCCTGCCTATGCCAAAATGGGAGCTTTGGACAAGGGAATGGACACCCATCAAAGTATAAAGGATAGAGGATCTTTTCTAGATGTTGTTATTACAATTTCTTTGTTAGGCATGCTTCCAAAATATAGAATCGTGGATAAGGCATGTGAACTATTTGACAAAATGCCTTATTTATGTCATCTCATCGAATGTAGTGATTGGAGAATATGTACAAATAGGAATACATCTAGATTATACAACCTATGGCAGTATCTTGCATGTGCCAAAATGGGATATTTAGAATAGGGTGTTCATATTCATCAAAGTATAAATGAGAGAGGAATGATGTCAGATGTTGTAGTTGCAAAAATTTGACATAAATATGATATCTCAAATTTTCAAAACTCTGATTCAAAGTGAAGAAGATGTTGTGAAGGAATTCTTTGCTTCAGTTATTGTTATAGAATGTTCATAACTGAGTAGGGCTGTTCTAAAATGTTCTGAAAATTATAATGGATAGCTTTGATGTTGGTTGCAAGAAATCCCAGTCTAATCAAACCACTCTGTCACTATATGTCATTAATTTGGTAGGTAATACAGATATAGGTGGGTTTTTTAATCCTTCTAGTATGGAGTTCTACTCGCTCACTAATTTTTGCACCTTAACCTTTACGAGCATCCTCCTTGCCTATGCCAAAGTGGGAGCGTTGGAACACATTATGGACATCCACTGAAGCATAAATTATACAAGAATTTTTTCAGAGGTTGTAATTGCAACCACAAAATGTGGAAGCATAGATAAAGAATGGAAAATTTTGGACATAATTCCTAAAAGAGATGTCGGAATGTAGGGATTGTAATGTCGGAATGTAGGGATTGTAGGACATGCACAAAATTGACTTCTCAAGGATGCTTTCAAAATCTTTGAATTAATGAAGTCCTCTTGAACATGTCATGACATTATAAGCTTTATTTGTATTCTATGTGCATCCATGATATGAAGGAAGTAGTAACACCTTTTGAATTGATGCTTATGTTTTCTCTTGCTCTCATTCAGGTACCCAATGTGAAGCACTCTGCTCCAATATCCATGGAAAAAAAACTTTAGATGGGCTGCTGGAGCATTCCAATGCCTTATGCAAAAGTTTGTATCTGGATTTATTTCATTAAAAGGTTAATTTTTAATTGATTAAAAATAGGGGAAGAGGGTTGCCTATCAGTTGTTGACTACCTTTTATTCATAATTTTTTCAGCAATTGATTGAGCATTTTTTCAACTTTCAAAAAATGGTACAAAAAAGACCTCTGAAGAGTCCAAGTGTTTTGTTTTATAATGCAGGAAACTACATTTGGACTGCTCTCTATGCCATGAAATGTTATGTGGAAGAAGGTGTTGGGAGTGCATATATCACACTATCTGATCAGAGTACTTGCAAGGCTGCCAGTGGCGATTCCCTAATAGTTCTTAGCACTTTTGTTTCCATTCTTTGGGCTACTTAACTATATAATTAAGTGTTATTTAGGAAGAGTATGACATATTAACTGTTGCAATTGTAATTTTAATACTTTCACCAATTCATTTAGTTGAACTATATACTCAACTAAATACTTAACCTATATGATATTTTACATACATCGCTATCGGCGAGACCCTTGCACCCAGCTGGTGCAAGTGCTAGTTATTTGCAGCAGTTGGGATGTAATTGAAGTGAAAGATCACATGTGTTAGTGTTAAATATTAACATTAATACAATTGACTATGCACCCTTTCAATTTCCCATGACCTCTTGACTGAAAATGCAATGGAAACATTTTGGGCCATTAGAAACGGGTGTTCGTAATGGAGCAATGTGTTTCGGCTGTTGAAACATGAAATAATGTCCTCTCATAGTCGTCACGTTTCTGGCAACATAGGTTTGATGGCGATAAAATGATGGAGAAAATGAAGGTGGTGCTAAAGGAAGAAATGATGATGTTGTTGAACCCTTTAATTTTATCTGTATGAGTTCACAACCAATAAGGAAGGGTCTGTGATTCACGAGCATTAGAACTAATTTGTACTTTACTTTTACGACTCCCAAAAGAATTTCTTAATATTAAAATATTAAGAATTTTGAATAGATGATAAATTATTTAAAGACGTCATGGAAATCAAAGTCAAAAGAAAAGAAAAACAAAGTCGATAAAATATTATTTATATTTTTAGTTACAGTTAGATTCAATTTAAGGGACTCTGGTGTCTAAATATAGTTTTGTAGTATCAGAAAGTGGTATAGAAGTGTGAGATAGGTTTTTCGGGTCATTTGTAGAAAGTTAAGTCCACAATGGAAGCTTATTGGCTAATTAGAATTGAGACGGAAAAATTAATTTCTTAATGTAGGTTATCACTCATAGCTGATTAATTAGGATATATTTTGAATCAATAATCATAATCTTTTTTGATAAAAATTAAAATATTAAAAAAAAGTTCTAGATCTATTCTAATAAAATAGAAGAATAGATAAATAAGAGAGCCCCAAAAAAAAGTTTTAGGATACAAGGGTAGCTTCATCCTCTTTCTCAACAATTGATCTGAATTATGAATTTTGGAGTTAGTGACCCTTTGGTTGGAACTAACTTCAAATGAAGAAATGCTTAAATACAATCACTGAGAGCACTTAAAACTAAAATAGCCACCAAGAAAAGCTAAGAAGCAAAGTCACAATGACTAACAAATTGATATGTAGAAGATAAATGAAATTTAGTATTAAAAAAAGGATTGCAATCATCATAATTGTTATCTAGAAAGCCACAAGTCATGCTAGAAATAAGCAAATGTATACCCTACTAAATACATGGGAAAGTGCAAGACATGAGCTAACCAAAGAAAAAGAGCTACTATATGCCCCAAGATTTAGTTTGAAGGTCTTTCATTTTACTTCAAAAACAACCCCTCACACACCCTTAGTTGACATCACTTGAAGAAATAAATTTGGTTACCCAACATAATGGGTCATGTGATCAAACACTCATAAAATATGAAACACTTAAATTTTACAATGCCATTTCTCTAATTTATTTCTTTAACCCCACAAGAAATAGATAAAAGACTTAAGGAACATTCTATACCAGGAGGGATTGACGAGAGTGGGAGAGATTAGATGGAAGTGGAGTCTCACGTAACTTCAATCCTTCAAGCTTGACTTTGGTATTTCAGTTGGCGGTGGCTTCCATGGTGGATACTCCCCTAGACTAGAGGGAATTGACCAGAATGAGGAGAGATTGGGGAAAGTTCTGGATGTGTATGACAAGAGGGGCCAACTTAAAACATCACACATTAAGAAAAAAATTAAGCTTGCAAAAAGTAAGTCAACTTTGACTATTTAACATTTTTTACTTAGGAATCAATCACTAATATATGATGTTTACAGCCAGAAGAAGAGGCGCTATCTGAAACTAAATATTTAGATTGGTGAACCTCAGACAATAAACGGTAACCATTAATTAATAAAATCCATTCATACTGCATTTACTACAAAGATAACAATCTGACCTATCACAATTCAACAGATTTTTTGACCTCTAAAAGTTATTTGGCGGATTTTCTAAGCTTGTTTTTCTGGCACAGTTTGCCGGAAGGAAGATGGGTTTCGTGGCATCAAACAGGATCCCCCGACTGAATCCTCGCACTTTAGCCTATGGACTAATTCTTCAGCACAATACATAACAATATATTCTATTATCACACGAAACAGAATGTTTTCACACAAAACTTATCGCTTTGTTTTATTAGGTCATTTTCAACAGAAAGCTTATATCTCAGTAAGATAGCATTTACATTCCCGTAGGGGTAATCCACACACAAATGAAATACTAAAGAGGTATCCCATTTGAAGAGGTGAATTAAGGTTGGGAATTGATTTATTTGGGCAACGTCTGAGGTGGATGAAACAGGGAAGCTGTAAGGCGTGTAAATGTCAAGCAAAGACCAAGTTGGAGCAGGCAGTGTTGGAAGCGAGCAACGATGAGCTGAAAAAGAGCTTAAACTCTATCAAGTCGAACTGCAGCAGGTTGTCCTGCAACTGATGACTTCCCACCACTATCGATTCAGCGGAGTATTTCGCTGCTTCTACAAATGCCAGACACATCACTCCCTCTTTCACTTTAACCATAGAATTGGCCCCATGAATCCTCCAGAACACATACTCATTATCCAGAACCAGATCGATGACAGGCACAGCGGGCCCAGTTTTAGTGGAGCCTACAGTTGTGGCATCAAAGCAGGCTTCAAAAGGCTTCACGGACTCCACGCGTGAGATGCCCATCTCCTCTGCTGCGCTAACAAAGCCGTCACGGATGGCGGTGTAGATGGGCGTCGCAGCCTGCGTGTATGCCACTACTGTGCTCAGCTTCGTCCCGCCAATGCCCTGCACATTCAATTTCAGTACCTCTGGATCGATGGGCAATGTCTTTCCATTGATCTCGATGCTTTTCACATTAAGGTAATATTCCCTGGGGTACCTGACAGTGTGGAGGAAGGTGTAGTTGAGCTTGATATATGGGAATTCCTTGTCGGGGCCTTTCAGGTAATTCGGGGTCCCGAAAAACACGCCTCCGGGAGCGTCGCCGGCGGGCAGGCAGAGCCCGAATTTGCGATCAAATTCGAGAGCCACGGTGAACTGAAAAGGCAGAGCCAGCCGCGCCCAATTAAGTCCCGCCATTCCCACCGCTCCATTTGCGAGGCCCTGCAGCAAACTGGACGGAGCGCAGACAAAAGCGAAGTGGGGAACGACTATTTTGGAAGCGAGGGATGCCCTCTTTCCATCACTGGGATACAACGCAACTGTATCTTGAGAGAGCTCTGCATTGAATATCTCTTTTCCCGTCACTCCATTCGTTATCACTTCCTGGCATGTATCTTTTTTGCATGATTTCGTTCCCAGCGGCACGTTGGAACAATCCCCACATCCGAAGAGGCCAGATCCAGAGGCCGTGCAGAAAGGAGTGTGACAGGCGATTGGAAGGTACGTGGACGATTTATAGGCCGCCGTTTTGCAATTCAGCCATAGAAAGTCTCCCGCCAGATCTACGACCACTCTGACTTTCCGCAGGGGAGTCTGGTGCTCGAATTCCATTACATATTGGAGAGTGGTGCGATCCTTCCACAGCGGAGCAGCCACAGTGATTACGCGGGTTGAACAGCTCGGAACTGAAGAGGCCCAGTATAGAGAAAAAAGGAAGAACGCCGAAAGACAAGTCATGGTAGATTGAGGAGGTACAGAACTACATTATCATTTCTGAGGAGTTGTAATAAAGACGCTGAAAATAGAGATTAACCCATTGGTGACGATCATAAAATCAGAGATTGCATCATTATATCTTATCAAAAACAATTGGGGATCTCCTAATGGCACACTGAATGGCTTAATATTTTTAAAAGAAATTTTCTCTTCGGTTTCCTTTGTGATCATCCCACCCAGATGGAATTCTAAAGAGTTGGAAACACGTCATACCTCATCTACTTATGAGTGCAGTGCCAGGGAAAATATCGCAGGGAAATAGACCTGTAAATTGCCACGTGAAAGAAGAAAAGACAGCGCTGTAATATCTTGTTTTAATATTATTAATTATTATAAATATCTTGAATATATCACTAGTATCTGTTGGAGCTTCAGGTATACGCTGTATTAAAGATAATTTTAAAGTATAAAATGCATTTTTATAATGTATAATTAGTTATATAATAATTAAAATTTATATATGCTTTGATTTATTGTTGAAGTATGGTTTTTGATGTAAAAAACTTCTTTAGAGTTATTAGTTGGAGGTGTGTCTTATTTGAGATGACCGACCTGCTTGAAAAGATGAAAGATGAACAACTGAGACCACCACTTACTATTACCATGGATGTTTTTCCACTCGATGCTTTCAAATACCTTAACTTTTGCCTTCATTTGATCTCAATTTTTGCTCTGGTACTTTTGCCTTCATTTGATCTACTAGTATCTGTTGGAGCTTCAGGTATATGGTGTATTAAAGATAATTTTAAAGTATAAAATGCATTTTTATAATGTATAATTAGTTATATAATAATTAAAATTTATATATGCTTTGATTTATTGTTGAAGTATGGTTTTTGATGTAAAATACTTCTTTAGAGTTATTAGTTGGAGGTGTGTCTTATTTGAGATGAACGACCTGCTTGAAAAGATGAAAGATGAACAACTGTGACCACCACTTACTATTACCCATGATATTCAGGACCGTCTAGATTCCTTAGATTCATTTTAGGTGCAGTTGGTTGAATATAGACTCTTAATATACAAATAAAGAATCCTTAGATTCATTTTAAGGGTGTGGTTGGTTGAATTTAGACTCTTAATAATCATTATTTTTCCTAATCTAGGCACCCTTTAACTAAACAATAACTTATGTGTACGTGAGAATCTTGGAAGGAAGCAGGTAATTTTCTCTCCCGAAACCCATTTTTTAATCCTCGACTTCCTATTCTCTTATTTAGCATTACACCTTTTTGAAATATGTCCTACCTTTCAATACTTCCAGTTCCTAACTTTGATTCCCAATTGTTGATGTTGACCTTTATGGTATGTTTAATGGGTTTCTTAAGTCAAATTTCAAATAGATATCAAATAAATGACCAATTTTATTCCTTTTAAGGTACGAGATCCCTACACAAGTTCCCCAGATGCATGCCCTTTTCATATATCTATATTAAAAAATCTTGCAATAATTTATACAAATAAATCCAAAGGGGTACTTCCTTAATCATTTCCATGTGGGTTTCAAAACCGGATGTCCATACTCTTTAGAATAAACCTGCATTCACCATGAACCAAGGTACTCCCTTGAGTACATTCTTTCTTTCAACAACAAATTGGTAAAAAAATATTTAAATCCCTAAGGTCAAGGAGCTTACCTCCATATTGAGGCCAAATATGTTATGACCTATCCATGCTTTGACCCTAGCCATAGAAGTCCATATGCCAATAAATTTAGCAATAACAACATTTTTCTATATTTTTTCCACCTTCCAGGACATGCAGAGTTCATCGAAGTATCCTCTAAGATCTCTACATTAACATTGTCAAAAAATATTCAATTTGGCTTAGATTGTCCTCCCATCTTGCATCTTCATCCACCTTCAAAAAATCCTTCATATATTGTGAGCTCATTTATCGCCTCCCTATCAATCTCCATCACTTCCATACCTTCAGTCACAACCAAACTCATTTATATGCAAAATTCATCCTACCTTTTGTCACTCATTATTCCCTTATAAACATTTACTTTTATGAACAAAAAGAAAAAGTGCAAATTAATAATTTAAAAACACTTGACCTTTGAATATTAACCAATAATGTCATTAATATTCATGTATTTTATGGTGCCGAACAATTTTTTCCCATATTAAAAAAAAACCTAGAAATCAATCATTTTTTAAAGAACGTAGCATCCTTCATGGTCAACCAAGTCTGATGTCATGTTTATTTTCCTTAATATTGAGACTGGTATAGTTGATCCCATGTCTGCGGTTGTTGTTCAAACACAACCTTCGATTCCTATTGATTAGAGTTCACCTGAATTGTTAAACCTCTCCATATGGGTTGTTTAAATATTAGAGAGAACCCAAATTTGGGTGACTAAGAAGAAGTTCATGAATTCAAAGTTTGATGCTCAAAAAATAGAGAAGAGTGAAGAACAAAATAACTTCAATACCATAGAGGATAATCATGTTACTTCTTCCACCACTTCAATCAAGGAAATAGGATCTTCACGAGAGAAAGGAGGAGGTGAGGAACCCCTAGATAAAAACAAATCTCTATAAAAAACGTGTGGATAATGTTATGAAAATGTGTCTCAACCTTGGATTTACATATAGTTACTATTTTTAGTAAGTTTTTTTTTTGAGCATAAATGTTTTCTATTCTTTCCTTAAAGGTTTTTTTGGGAAAGAAAAGTATGTTGGTAGGTTTTTTTTGCAAGCTCATGTCTCATTTTGAAGATTGTAAAATTTCTATTTTTGGAATTCTCAAACAAAAAATTGAATTTAATTTTGGAGGCTTAGAGGCTCTAAAATAGACTGAAAAATATGACTAAATGGCATAGCAATTCAGAAGCTGATAGAGAACATAGCGATATTTTTGGTGTTCCAAACAGTTCATCAATTGAATACCCAATTTGAAAGTTACGGCTTCCAAAAGTTGTGTATCCCGAAATGGGAAATGTAAAAATATATTGAACACATAAATGAGTTGTAAAGGGAGCTACACATGTTGGTGTGTATTGACATGTCATGGGGCATCTTTGATTGGAGATAAGATAGGAACCACTTCATAAATAGTTTTAAGCCAATGGTTTTGTAATATCGTTTGATGATTTCTTGTATTGTATCTCTTATCTAATAGGTGTGTGAGATGGAGGACGTGAATATGATTCTTATAGATATCTAGTTACCTTTGGATTTTTGGTTCATGATACTCCCTAGAGAAGCTTTCTCTGCAATTATATTTTAATTTGTTATTGATTTTTGAATAATATATATTGGGTAGCTTTTGGAGTGAAGGGTTTTTCTCTTGAAAGGGTTTTCCCCATGTAAATCACTATGTTGAGGTATGCATGTTACTTTATATTATTTTAACTAATTTTTTATAACAGTTATAAATATTTGAGAATTTTTTTACATTATCCTATCCTCAAGATTCATGTAGGAAGTTGTTCTTCTACTTAAGTTCCTTACATAGAAGGCTCAAGGCCTAATGTTGAAGAGAGAAAAAAGGGATAAAGAGGGAGACAATAAGACTAAAAAGGATGAGAAAAAAATATAAGGAGCACACACGGTAGAGGAATAAATTCTTACACTAACCTTGAGAGGAGTATCAAGTAAAACTTTCTGAATTCTACATCATTATAGAAACCTAATAGAAATAACATAATCTAGAGAAGGGTATTTTCCACCCTCAAGATTTATGGGATATCAAGGGATGAATCAACCCAATTCCACTGCACTTCTACTAGTGCTCTAGTGAGCTAGGGTGATCAAGGAGACTAATTAACAATATATAACTTAATACTTATAGGAATGTGATGCAAAATAAAGAAACTGAATTAACTTGACCATACTAATAGATATAAATATTTTAACTACCATAAATAGAAAGGCTAACTATCAAGACTAACTACTTGGCTCCATAAGCTCAATGTCTTGGACACTAGCGCAAGTCTGGGACTACGACACAAATACAAGATGACATCACAGTGCATGTAAATCATGTACAAACATGGTATACAAACGAAAACAAAATAGTACACAAAATGCTATAAGAACTAAATATAAAATGAGACTAGTCTAATAATAGGAAGTGAAGAGTACAACTCCGCTATGAAAATGTTTATAATGAGGGAAAAGAAGGAAATAATAAAGATGCAACGGATGTAGAAAAATCCCAAGAGCTTCAACTCCTTCCTCTAAAACCTACACAAAAACCAGGAAGGAAAAATGTTGGGGTTGTTTAGAGACTTGCCTAAGTCAAGTCCTTGTTTTGGTATTTCCACATCCACAACAACCAAATAGATGAATAGATTATCCAGTGATTAATAACCAAAATATAATAGACAATGAAAGACAATAAAAAAGGTGACAAAAACTATGATCAAGATATTATGATATGATAACAAAAAGTGAAAAGGATGAGACAAGTAAACTCCCCTTCGAAGCCACAAAGTCATACCTCAATGGGTAGAAGGCGAGATGGTGATGAAGGTAATGGAGGTACAATGTATGGGTGTCAAAACACTCTATAGAATTATTCAAGAGACAAGGAAAGAGACACAAAATTTAACAAGAAGTTAGAGGAGTGTCTAGGAAGTGTCCAAAAACTTTAAATTTACAAGAAGGATAGAAATTCAATCAAAATAATAGAGTTTAAGTAAGTTAGATGATTCCTGATATCCGTGGGACATGGGAATAGGTGTTAGAATACAAGGTGGGAGCTCTAACGTGCCAATATCCACCTATGCATCTATAGATTTGCAAGATGAATGCGCATTATTTAAATGTCTACATGGCATGCATGCATCCTAAAACAAACAAGCTACATGTTCAAGAACCTAGATGGGAAAATGACAAAGAAAATGGAGGGACATGGAGGCTTATGTGAATTTTTTGTTTTTTGGCTAAGGTAGGAGCATCATATAATGAATAAATACATGAGGTACAATTTTTGACACTATAATTTACCCCTCTTTAGTGAGGATGTCATAATTGAAGATGTGAGCTAAAGTAAAGAAATATTTTCAAAGGGTCTTTTGTTTGCATGAGGATGCCCCGAGGGGAAAGTGCTAAAATATCACGAGATTGCATCTAACATCCAAGCTACAGACAAGCATGCTAGATAAAAGAGAAATACAATGATAAATATAGTGGTTGTTTATGGTATGTCAATATGGGTATAAAATTGTGTTATGCTATATATCCATACGATAGGGTGATGTTAACTATACCAATACAAGTAAAAAATGCTAGATAATTGTATGATAGGGATCCTTTAGACTACATTGGTACAAGTATCAAAGGCTAAATAGTCATCTGATAGGGAAACTTTAAAATGCATTGATATAAGTAGAAAACGATAGATATTCATATGATAGTGAGACATTAATCATGTCAATATGACTAACAAAGAGTAGATATTCGAATGATAGTGCAAGAGATTTTGACATCGGTGTGGTTAGTAGTGCTAAATGGTCATATGATAAGGTGAGAGACTTTAAAAATATTGGTATGGGTACCAGTGCTAGATGGTCATATGTTAGGGATAAGAATATAATAATATATCCATACAGTTAGAAAATCTAGATGGTTGTATGATAGAGAAAAATATTTGACAGACAAGTGGATTTTCCCTTATGAAGGTAGACGAATAAAGAAAAAAAATTACATTTTAGAAAAACCTATGTTATATAAATACAATAAGATGATAAGATAAAATAGCCCCCCTTAGAATAGATCATGTTTTTTATTAGGGGAAATCAGGTTTTGAAGGGATCCTAAAACCATTTACAAATAAAGATTACCAACAATAGAAGAGAACCAAAAGCAGACCAACAACGCTAGCCAACAGTAAAATAAAAGAAAAAGGAAGAGGATCCACATACCCGAGAGCCTACTAAAAATTCTTTAACATTTCATTGTGTTGGAGTACAAAGAACACTAAGGAGGGGTGAATCAGTTTGCTTAGAAAATTTTAAAACTCAAATAAAAATTCAAACTTTCAAGGATATAATAGAAAAGTGCATATGAACTTAAGGATATTTTTGTGCTTCCATAACTCACACTCCATTTTGGCCACTTGTCCTAATGGAGACCCCTTTCCTTTTATTCCTTTTTGGTTTTTTTTTGTCCCTAGGTTTTGGTCATTCAAGTGCTCAGTGAGTTAGATTGTGAGTTTGTTAGCTCTTGATAGTCAGCTAATGATTTGGGTCATAAACTAGGTTGATGTCCTTTCTTTTTTTTTCCCCTTTTAGGTTGTTTTTTCCTTAGGTTTTTAGGAAACCCCCCTCCCCCCTGCCAATCAAGATGGAAAGCCACATTTTGGGCTTTCAGGTTTCGAGTAAGTTCAAACTTCCTCAGGACCCTGACAAAATTCAAACTTCCCTAGGACCCCGAAGCCCCGAATGCCCACTAGCCTACAAACCATAGACAATGCTAAGTCCAAGTTGGAGGTCAACGTTGCAGACTATTGGGGTTGATTGAGGGTCCTAGGACCCCTAATATCCCAAATCCTGATCGCCAATCCCCAGGTTGAGGATCAGGGTGATGTCACCCTGACAACCCGAGTTGGCTATAAAAGGTGACTTCACATTTCATTCCATTAACCGTGCACATAAGATTTTTTGAGTCTTCTTGAGCACCTGTAATATTAATATTTTTGGAAACCTCTTTTATTTGTTTTTGATTAAGTAAAATAGGTTTTACAGGGCTCCTAAAACTCAAAACAGGGTATTTAAAAATATAGCAAAATGCCCAATCACAACGAAACATAGTCTAAAAGCAGAGCAAGCCAACACAGGGCCAGAACAAAAAAGTGACTAAACTTCAAAAAAAAAAAAGAACAGGGACAAATAAAAAGACCAGGGACCCTCAAGATAAGTTTACCATTAGGGTGGCCTCCTTGGCCTCTAGCAGCTCCATATTGGTAGCAGAAACCTCTTGCATTTGTTCATATCATCCATTGAGTCAATTTTTAGTCTTGTGGTGTTTCTCACCGTATTTCTTTGCTGATTGTCCACCCTTTTGAGTTAGGGTTTTCTCATTTTTGGCATGACCTAGTTGGTTGGTTTCCATTTTCCTTTTAGTTTCTCTTTTGTTTGTTGTTTTTTTTGTTATTTTATTTGTCTTAAGTCTTTCGTTGCCCTAATTGGACAACTGTAAGCAATAAAATTAGTAGTTTTTGTAGGAGAACAAGCTAGGGTTTTGTCTTTTCAAAGACTATGAAAACCCTGAGTCCCTTCAAGACTCCAGGGTTTCAAAATCCAAAAACCCCAAAAGGGGACACAAGTCTTGAACCCTTGATCAAATTGTACCCCTTAGATTTTATGCGAGACCAAGTCCCTTGAGGATTTTGGGTTTTCAAAACCTGAAAAGGGGGGATCTGATAGGGAGATCCTAGTTGTCTTTTCCCATCTTAATTAAATTTAGTTCATTCCTACCTATCTACTTCACAAGACACCTTCTCTCTTTAATCACTCAAACTAGGCTTCCCAAAAATTATGTTTTCTCTCATACTTAACTACAAGCTTATCACTTCTCTCTATTCTTGCACAAATTTCAAGACATTCTTGCAGTAATGAATAAAGTCTCCTAATATTATAAAAAAAAAAAATCCTCAATTGGGACTTCTTCCCCTTCCAAGCATTTCTTCATCGCTTTCATATTTTGTAGTTCTTGTGACCGATTAGGCCTTAGGTCTCTAGGAGGTCTATTTTTAGGGTTTTTTAAATTCTGATTCAAGAATTTGGAAAACAATCCCCTAAACAAATCACCATTCTAAACACCCATTTGAAAGACCTAGAATATTTTATAGGAATTGTCTCTTCAACCTCCATACAATGCTCAAACCATAGGCAACCTATACATGCCTAATTGCATCCTTAAACTATTTTTTCAAATCAAAGCACTATCATATATATTTAGAGGGACTTCATGTTAGAAACACTGAGAGGGGGGGGGGGGGGGAAT
>MU224786.1:64733-89418 GCA_018584345.1 Thuja plicata | reverse complement strand
TCAGAGGAAAAATCCGGTGGGGATTAGTACCCACAAATATTGTACTAGGTATAATGAACCTATTAAAGTTCCTTTGCCCTGTTAGAAGCAGTCTTTACAAATTGAGTACAATGACCTGGTTAAAGGTTTGACCTTGTTAAGAGTCTTTTACAAAACCCTGTTAAAGGTATATGGCTCACTGCCTAGGCTCACTGCCCAATAAGATGAAGGATACAACCTTCTGAAAGATGATATGCACTATATCAAAAATGAACTGCTGTGATGACACTGTTGTTTGATCAGTTCCGTGTATGCGCAAATGCTCTTACTCCTTTAAAGAGCTATATCATATACCGACTTCATTGTAATATCCCTATGTAACTTTCTCTTACATCATAATCAACGCTTGTAACATTACATTACATTACATACTTATATGTTTACAACTGAATATGTGTGACCCAAAATATAACACTAGTCGGCCTTAAAACAAAATATACAACGCTTCCGAACAAGTCTTCCTAAGCGTGTTTACTAAAAAATTAATTACATTAATAAAAACTTATAACTAAAGGTGCTTAGACATTACATTACAAAATCATTCACGCTGATCAAAACTGTAGTTGGCTTCCATGCTTTGTTTCCTAGACTGCAGGCCTACTGATTTGCGTGTAACTTTTCCATACTGATGCTTCATACATTGCACGTATGGATATAGAATTTATATACATCATATAGTATATACCTAGGCACACATGCTTTGGTGTGATCTCTAACACATGCACTGATGTGCTGATCTTTGTATCTCTCTGTCTGTCCTATTTTCTGTACTTAGTCATTTTATCTTCTAAGTTATCTTTGAAAAAAACTTAGTATGACTTTGTTGCCATGATTGACAAAACAAAATAAGTCATGCTTCCTTAGGAAGTCAACTTTCCAACACTTCACCATGTGTCTATGCTTAGTTATGATCACCATGCCACTTATATGACCCTGTATTGCATTCCCCAATCCACTCCTGAAAGAAACAAAGTCTGCAACACACAAGTTCCTGGCCGGGCTTTTATATTATGCTCGCTTCGGTCATACTCTTAAAATTTAGGTTTTTATTTTTTTGACATGTAACCAAAGGAAAAATACTGCACATAGCCTCTAATCAAAGGTCTTGAAATTCCATGAAGATTCTATGGTAGAGTTTTAAGTTTGAGGCATTCTTTTATCAAAACCCTAGAACTTCTATTGAACATAATTTTTTGCTCTTGATTTTTAGTGAAGTACCAAAAATATACAAAAAGAAATCACAAAGAACATAGAGGAATTAAAAAACCTAATCTAACTATTTACAATTAAAATAAGCTAGGTTCAATCCATGGCATATGAGTTGCTTATTCTGTAAGCCGACTGTGCATAATTTCTTAGAAAATTGCTAACTGTTATTTTATTGAAAATTTATTCAAAAGGCTTCCAACCTTCATACAGTGCCTTGAGAGGTCTTATATATGCCTCCTCAATATTTTTCAATCCATTTTTCATTCCCTTAACTACCTTTTCACAAAAATGCACTATCCTGACCAAATGTTGTCAAGCAATTGTGAAAAGTTGCAAAAGTTACTCTGGCAACTTTTACAACTTGGATTCTATCTATACATTTACCCAATCCATGGGCGTAGAGTGATGTTTTTAGTCTCCCAAGACATGTCTATCACTAAAAAATTACCCCCTAACCACTATGACACCATTTTGTATGGTGTGCTAACATTTCTTGACATTCTTGCCATAGTTTCCAATCAAAACACTAATTTTGAAACAAAAAAACCTCAAACTTTATCCTAACACCTAATGGACTCCTAATATTGATTATTCTCATCCTGACCTTCACAATTTCTTACAAGCCAAAATTAGAGTGCTTATCGCTAATCCCCTATGTGCTCCTGCACCATTCTCCCCAACAAACAAGAGCTCAAGTCATAGGAGGTGACAAGAGTATGGGGTCTATACAAATCTTATTAAATTCTTCTTTAGAGACCTCATGTGGAATAGTAGGTTTCTCATTAAAATTATTCATACTCAGACCTTTATATGCTACTATATCCGCGACATAAAAATAGGAAATAAAGCCACCTCTACAGGCTAGTCAATCTTCTTTGCATTAGGGCTATATTTTTGTAAGATTTTACATGAGTCGAGCCTCATCATTTGTAGATTTATAGGGACCCCCTTAGGAACTATTTCCTTATTAAGATGTACCATGACTAGATGACCTACCTAAAATTGCACATCCTTCATTTTCATGTCTTCCCTATCCTTGATCTTTTGGGTATTCTCTGTCAAAGTCAACTTAACCTGTTCATGAAATTCCATCATTGACTGGAAAAAATCCTCTGCATAGCCACTTCTATTCTCTAATCCAATAAGGTATCTAAGATAAATTATACCCCTAGGATGTATGCCATAGAAAGTTGTAAATGGAATTTTTCCTATTGTCCTATTCACTATGTCATTCTAAGAAAATTCAGCTTGGTGAATTAGTTGGTCTAATGCTTGACCATGTTTTATATATGCCCTAGCTTGCTGAAGGTATTGGCTTCTCCTTAGGCTCGTACAGGATTTTGATGATAATATACAAAAAAGTTATTTTTACCTGGAGCTCTAATTACAAAATAGCTACAACAATTTTATAAAAGTGAACAATGCATTCACAATGCAACTGACTACGGAGTTACAAGGAGATTAAGAGAAAAGGATTTCTTCTTAAGAAATTGGACTGAAAACCATTTATGGTAGCTATTTTATTCAATTTCCCTGATTCACCTACCTTAGGGTAGGAGGTTATGATGTCTTTCTTGAGAAGTTTCCAAAATATGTAGTTTGACAAGTTTGTTTTAATTGATATATACATACATGTGTCCAAAGTGAATAAGCATTGCACTAAAAGGAGTAAGACCAATAGTCAATTTCCAAATGAGATGGGATATTATAAGTGAAAATTCAAATCTAAAGCATTGGAGATTTTCCAAGGCATGCCTATGATGAACTCAAGTTAAACTTTGATACTAAGAAATTAGTTTGAAACAATTTGCAATTAGGCCCATCCTATTATCACAGGCCACATTTGGATGATTTTTAGGCTGATTGTACCAATGATTATGAGGTTTGCAAAAGTGACTAGATGAGGTTAACCCTTAGGAAATTATTATTTTTCAACTAGGAATGGATTTTGGGGAAATTGTCAATGATGAGACTTGTATAGTTGATCCCATGTATGTGGTTTATGTTCAAACACAACCTTTGGTTCCTATTGATTGGAGTTCTCCTGAATCAATGAACCTCTCCATATGGGTTGAAATACTAAAGAGAATCCAAATTTGGGTGACTAAGAAGAAGGTAATGAATTCAAATTTTGATGTTAAAAAAATAGAGAATAGTGGAGAACAAAATAAATTCAATACCACAGGTGATAATCTTGGTGTTACTTCTGCCACCACTTCAATCAAGAAAATAGGAGCTTCAAGAGAGAAAGGAGGAGGTGATAAACCATATATAAATTATTTTTTTATCAAAAACCTATGGAGAATGTTATGAAAATGTGTCTCAACCTTGCATTTATATATAATTACTATTTTTAGTAGGTTCTTCATTTGAGCAAGAATTTTGGCTATTCTTTCCCCAAAGGTTCAGTTGGGATAGAAAAGTATGTTGGTGGTTTTTTTTGCAATATCATGTCCCTTTTTTGAAGATTTTAAAGTTTCTATGTTTGGAAATTGTCAAAAAATAAATTAAATGCAATTTTGGAGGCTTAGAGGCTCTGAAATAGGCTAAAAATGTGACAGTGATAAATATAGTAATTATTGATGGTATGTCAATATAGGTAGAAAATTTCTTTATGCTAGATATATATATGATAGGATGATATTAACTATACTAATACGAGTAAAAAATGCTAGATATTTGTATGGTAGGGCTCCTTTAAAATGCATCGGTACAAGTATCAAAGGGTAAATAGTTGTATGATAGGAAAAATTTAAATTGCATTGATATAAGTACAAAAGGATAGATATTTGTATGATAGTGAGATATTAATCACGTCATTATGACTAATAAAAGGTAGATAGCCGAATGATAGCGTGAGATATTTTGAAAATATCGGTATGGGTAGTAGTGTTAGATGGTCATACGATAAGGTGTTAGATGGTCATACGATATGTCGGTACAGTTAGAAAAGCTAGATAGTTGTATTATAGAGAAAAAAGATTTGATTGGCAAGTGGATTTTCCCCGATGAAGGTAGATGAATAGAGAAAAAAATACATCTTAGGAAAACATATTATATATAGATACAATAAGATGGTAAGATATAATATCCCCCCTTAGAATGTATCATTTTTATTATTAAGGAAAATTGGGTTTTGAAGGGATCCTAAAACCATTTACAATGAAAGACTACCAGTGATAGAAAAGAACCAAAAGCAAACCAACAATGCTATCCAACAAAAAAATAAAAGAAAATAGAAAAGGATTCACATAACCGAGAGACTAATAAAGATTCTTTAACATTTTATAGTGTTGGAGTACAGAGAGCACTAAGAGGGAGGAAAGAATCATTTTTCTCAGCCAATTTTAAATCTCAAATAAAAATTCAACCTTTTAAGGATATAATATAAAAGTGCATATGAATTGAAGGATATTCTTGTACTTCCACAACTCACACTCCATTTTGGTCACTTGGCCTAATAGAGACCCCCCTTCCTTTTCTTCTTTATTTTTTGTTTTTTTTGTCTGTAGGTTCTGGTCAATCAAGTGCCTAGTGAGTTAGATTGTTATCTTTATAGTCAGGTTTAATGATTTGTGTCAGAAACTAGATTGGTGTCCTTTATGTTTTCCCTCTTTTAGGTTGTTTTTTTACCTTAGGTTTTTAGGAACCCCCCCCTTCAAAAAAATGTAGAAAGCCAGATTTTGGGCCTTCGGGTTTTGGGGAAGTTCAAATGTCTCAAGGATCTCGATGCCCCGAATGCTCGCTAGCCCGCAAACCACAGACCACGCTAAGTCCAAGTTGGAGGTCAAGGCTGCAGGGTGTTGGGGTTGATCGAGGGTCTAGGACCCCTAATAAATTGAAGCCTGATCCCTCACCTCCGGCTCAAGGATTAGGGTGCTGTCACCCTGACAGCCCGAGTTGGATATAAAAGGTGACTTCAAATTTTATTCCATTCACCGAGTGCATAAGAGTTTTTGAGTCTTCTTGAGCACTTGTGATATTAAGGATTTTTTCAACCTCTTGCATTTGTTCATGTCATTCATTGAGTTGATTTTCAATATTGTGGTTTTTCTCAACATATTTCTTGGTTGATTGTCAACCCTTTTGAGGTAGGGTTTTCTACTTTTTGGCATGGCCTAGTTGGTTGGTCTCCATTTTCCTTTCAGTTTCTATTTCATTTTTTTTATATAGTTTCTTTGTGTTAAGTATTTTTTTGCCCTAATAGGACAAGTGTAAGAAGTAAAATTAGTATTTTTTGGAGGAGAACAAACTAGGGGTCCATCTTTTCAAAGACTATGAAAACCCTAATGCCCTTCAGGACTTCAGGGTTTTAGAACCCCAAAACCCTAAAAGGGGAGACAAGGCCTGAAACCCTGATTAAATTTTACCCCTTAGAATTTCTGTGAGACCAAGTCCCTTGAGGATTTTGGGGTTTCAGAACCTCCAAAGAGGGAATTAGTGCTTGAAACTCTAACACCCTAGGGATGTGCTTAAAATCCATCAAGATTTTAGGGGTTCGAACCCTTGAAACTCTAAAAAAGACTTTGGAGGCCTACACCCCCAAAACCCTAATGGTTTAATACAAATATAACTTTTAATAAAGTATGCTAACATAAGTTTTAATTATTGCATGAGATCAAGGAATGTCTATACCATTACCAATGAAGTACTAATTCAAACGGTATGGCCCAACCTCAAAATTGGGTAATCTCCAAAGTGAGATTACAGATAGAGATACAGGGCATATTGACTTCGATGAATTTTTAAAGAGGATCATCAATCCATCTGGTAGGATCCTAGATGCTTCATCTATGGTGAGCTAGGTTTGGTGCATGTATTTAATCATTCAGTATCTATGTTTTCCCCTGATTTAATCATCGTAATTACAGGATATTATGATCCTAAGGAGAGGAGAGTGAAGAATGAGAAAGGGGATGTGGTTCTAGATATCTGATCATATGTAATACATGATGTATTCCATATTCCAATAGAAGATCAATGCCTCACTATCTTCATTGAACAAGGAGAAATATATTATAGGGATGAACCTAATATTCTTCACAAAATCAATTAGAGTTACTTGGAGAGTCCTTGAAGGGAAGATAAGATAGATAAGAAAGACCTACACAAACCATACTTAATGGAGGATATGAAGAATTTTATCACTCATCTAAGTAGGGTGTATGGCCTCCCTAAAGCTAAGAAATTGGAGACTTGGATGGTTCTCTACATTGAGACCATCAAAAAGAGGTAAAGAAGGATTGAATAGGGGTAGATTATAAGTGATCATTTGGATGATCAATTGCAGACAGTCAAATCTTTATACTAAGTTCTATATAAATTTAGATATTGTGCACCTCCTGGTAGCTCATATTGATTATCTTGGCTTGGTCAATAAAGGTTCTCATTTTTATCCTAGATTTTATTCATATGGGGTATATCCCCAGTTGCTAAGGAAGGAAAAGTTGAAAAAGGGAAGCCAAGAGTTCATAATTATGGACGATACATTTTTGTTCACAATCATTCATTCCATTGAATGAGATTATGACAAGTGGATGTCTGCAAAGGATGCTTCTAAAATAAAGAAGGTAGGGAGTTATTTAATCCAATTCTTGACCTTCAAATATCTCAAAGTAACTGGGTGCACTATTCAGTCCAAGAATCTTCCTTGGTACCCTTTCAAACTGATTGATTCTAATGGAGCTTTTCTGACAACTTTTTTATGCTCATAGACTCATTGTGAATAAATATAAGTCATGATTTTCATTTCCTATTTCCATCAAGGATTATGTTTTTTAGGACATCAAGGATGCCAAGTCAGTCTTCTTAGAGTGGGATGAATGCCCCCTTGACGAATTGAAGACTAAGAGGGAAAAATTTGACCTGGTAGGTACATTCAACAAGGTTATGGGATCTCATTTTAAACATGAGCCTTGTATATGAGACCATTAGAAAAATTGTGTGGATGATTATGAGGTTAGGATAAGGGATTATCGCAAAATGACTTTGGGCCTCACACAGGATGCACTTAATGCCCAAATTCAAAAATAGGTCTAGGAAAGAGATTCAGAGAATGTGTTGTTTCCACTATACATTGAGGATAAGGTATATGCCCAACCAATTTTGAATGTTGAAACCGATTCCCCTGAATGAAAGGATATTGAGCATAGGGCTAGGCATGTGACTCGGTTTACATTGGAGTGGATACATATGTCCTATCACATGGAACGTGTGCCCATGAGACCAAGGGTAGATCCCTAGTTGGAGATAGAAAAAGGGGAAAGGGAAGAAGGTTAATATTCCCATATTCAAGATGATACCTTCCCCTTCACCTAAATAATTTATTTACCATGCAAGGTGGGTTGCAACACAATACCCTCCATAGGTCATAAAGCAATGAAAGTGGAAGGAAAAGAAGGAAGCACAAGTATGTGCTTTTTCCTCCACTGCTCCAGCCACATCTCTAATTTAGATAAAGGAACCCCTAATATCATTACATCTAGTGGTGGAGAGTATACATTCCTTTGCTTTATAATTCATTACTAAAATAATGGATTCTTTGTAGTCTTTGTAGAAAAAGGTGAAGTTGTTTATGATTAGGGTAAATAGACCCAGGTCGCATATAATTTCTAGCCCCTCATTGAAGTTGTATAAGAGAATCAGGAAGGGTACTCCCACTATGGATACAGTGATGGAGGTAGTCTAACAGGATGAATAATTGTAGGATGAGGAGGTCCCTTAGCTAACAAGAAGGACAAGGTCAGCTACCACAGCACAAAAGTTGAACCTAGGGGAACCTAATTTTGAGGATGTTTCTGAGCCCCCTCAAATGGGTACTACTGATATAGTTCTGGTTATACAAAATATAGAATTAGATATCACCAAGGAGAATGAGAGGGAAGGGATACTTCATTGTGATCAGATGAGTTTGACATTTGTAACTTTGAAATTCTCCCTGGTTTCAAACAATTTGCGCAAGCACCCACCTTGGATCTTGGCTAGGAAAACATCACTTTGGAGGAAACTTTTGTAACTTTAGTAAGAGATGAGGGTGTACAAGAATATCCATAGATGGATATTCTAGTGCCTCCATAGATCAAGACAAAGCAGGTGGAAGTAGATCAAGATAATATGAATCAAGTAGAGAATGCACCTCAGAGATCCAAACATATTTAGGTTGAAATAGAGGAAGGGGAAATCCAAGAAGCAGGGAAGGCTGAGGAATAAATCTCTCCCTATGAAAGAATAGGAATGGAAATAAATTTAACCTATGGTACATCCCTACCATGCCATGTCCACCATCTAATATTATTCCTTTGAGATAATGTAGCTCTATCTGTCTTTGCCTCTGGTCTACTAAAAGTTGGACCACAAAGGTTGGAAAATTCAAGCCACTATCCCTGAATTTTACCATCATCGTCTCCATCATAAATTTTGTTGGAAAGTGACTCATTTAGGAGTGCATTGGATCTTTCATTTATGGAAATACAATATTTATGTATGGTTTCTTGGAGTGGAACACAATTTTGGTGCCAAGGTTTGTAAAATGACTAAGTCCAGAATGCAGTTTACTAGATACACGAGTACAATTTTGGGTGGAAAACACTGTGTGGGATGAATGAAGACATGTGAGCTTAGAGGAAGAAATTTTGAGATATGGTAGACCTTCCATTAATGTTTATTTTATTTTGTAGTTCAGGGATGGAAGATACAAATTATTGAAGTCATGTGAAGATAGCGAGACAGAACATTTTAATGGTGGCAATGATTGAGGGAGTGTAACATGGAATCCAAATGTGCTAAGTTTTATTTGGATTGGGTATTAATTATATTTTGGTAATGTATGAACGCAAAATTTTTATTTGATTTTTGTATAAGTGTTGATCATATTTTTTGATGTATTTGGGAGTCGATCGAGTATGAGATAAAGTATATATATGGAAAGGTTTTGAGAGAGTAGTGTGATGCAAGCTAAAACTGGAACTACTAAAGCATAAAAGATGCTTATATAAGTTCATTTGTGATACAACATTATAACAGAGACAAATTTATGATTGTAAGAGAAGTGTGCTCAGTGTGTACCTTTAATGGGGTTTTGTATTCCTTTAACAGATAAATGTACTAATTTAATACTCAGCTCCTAACAGGGCTATGTCTCCTAACAAGAACAAAATACTTTTAGTGCATCTTTTTGGGTGCCATCCCCATCGGATTTTTCCCTTGGCCAAGGTTTCCTCAAGAAAAAAATCATGGTATTATGTGTTGTGTACTTTATGCTTATGTTCTTTTCATTTCAGTATTTATTTGGTTAAGTTAGAATATGATAAGTTTAATTTTAAAGTGATGTAATATTGATTCATCCCCCTCTCAGTAATTCTTAATCCTAACAATTGGTATTAGAACTATTGGAACTTGGAGAGAAAGTCTAATAGCTTAAGGGAGATAAAGACAGACTCAGAAAGTTTGGAAGAAAATTGTCAAGCAGCACTAGAAGACCTTGATAAGGCTAAGACTGAGAATGTTGATTTAAAATTCAAATTGAGAAGAGAAGAAGGTTTCATTGATAAAATTAAGGAACAAATTGAACTATCCAAGAGTCAGAAACAATATATTATGGAGAATATTAAAGAAGATTCAAATAGTGATACATCAGATCAGAAAAAATAGCTTGAACAAGAGAAAGATGCTTTAAAGCATGACAAGGAAACTATTGAACTATTCAGATGGCTAAATAAATTCAGAGAGAAAAACATGAAAGAACCAAAGTTGAATAAATCCTAAAGAATGCAAATGTTCATATGGGAAAAATGCATATTGAACTTGATGACTACAAAACCAAGTATCATGAAATAGAAAAATACAATCAAATCATAAAAGGAGAACTTGTTAACGCTAAGAAACAAATTGAAAAACTTCATATAAGAAGTGATAAGATTGATGAGTAGAGAGAGAGACATAAACCTAAAGGAAACATGACTGGAGTTGGCTTTAGCGAAGCTGAATGTTCTAAGACTCAGGAAGAAAATTATGAAGTGAAGATTGATGAAGAAAGACCTATTCATGAAGAACCTAGAAAGAAGATCGGACCTTTCAGAGGTAAATGCTTTGGATGCAACAAAGTTGGACACATGAAGAGATAATACAGGGGTAGAATTCCTTACAAACCATTTCTTGGTTATTGTTTTAATTACTATGAATATGGACAGAAGAAGATAGAATGCAAGAAGCCTAATCAATCAAGAACCAAGCAAGATTACATTAGAGAAGAAACAACAACTCTAAGATCGCATGTTATAAGTTGTATATTAATCAGAATAGACCACCTCCTACATACCACAAATATAATAATCCAGGACAACAAAGTTTTATAGGTATAATGGAACCGTAAACAAAAGTGGACCTCCACCTATGGTTGTGAAGAAGAACATTGGTGATATTGGTAAGAGTCTTGCAGAGTACATGAATAAATTTAAAATTCATTTCAAATAAGAAGATGTAAACAATGGTAAGGTTTGGATGGTAAAGGAACCAATTGAAGAAAAAGGCTTAGGGAGAGTCAGTAGATGTTACTGAGTCTTCATCTAATGACATTGCTAAATAAACCTAGATGGCCAAGCATGGCCTTAGAGGGAGCATTGGAGAGATTCATCATAAAAATATTCATTCCCTATTTATGTGGAATAAGCTCGTGCGAGCTTAGGGAGAGTATGTTTGAATGTTATGGAGCATGTATCTGTGATCACATAGCTTTACAATCTTATTCCTCTGATCACCAGATTGTTAGTCGACTAAATCATTTGTAGAGATGATTTCATTGGGAACTGTGTCATTTCTTTATGCCCAAAGTATAAGGATAGCTAAAAGAACCTATCTATTCACCATTTGAAGAGCAGATTTGAAGCAGAGCAGTGATTTGTGCAAGAAGACTAAAGAAGCTAGGGCATTGAATGATTGAACAAGTAGGAATTGATGGATTTAGCAATCAAAAGGTATTTAGACCACTTTTGAACTTGTGAATATGGATACACCTTTGATCTTTGATGTTAATGAATGACCTAGATACAAGTTTAAGAGGTACCCTTTTAAATCCACCGAGGACGACCCTGAAGGTGTATTTTCTCAGATGCCCTATGGAGTTCTACATGTAGAGGATATTAGGTCATATATCCATTGCAAGTATGAGTCTCTAGGATACTTTGAGATATTCAAAGAAATGAAGGAAATGATCAAAGAGGATGGAAAATGGAAGGATGAGTTCACTCATCTTGAGAACCTAAGTTTAATGAAAATGATAGAACTATATGAGTTTGAAAAATAAAAATGGTTCAAGATCCTATTGAGAAGAGTACATGTCCAATTCATTTGGATCGGTGAGAAACTTGTAAAGATTTGCAGTGAGTTGATCCATAACATTATTAGTATGGATAACTCTAGAGTCATCCTTGTAGCAGACAAGAAAACCAATAAATTAGTGGAAACCCTTACCCACTCTAAATGGGATAAATAGACAATGATAGTGGCTGATATCTTCCAGCAAGATGTGAGACTAGTTGCAACAATACTAGGGTACAAACTTCATTATAGCAGCCGACACAATTCAATTTCTGCTGGTGTTATAATGATGGCATATAAGAAGGTAAAGGAAAATGTCAAGTATAATCTTTGTGAAGTCCTTGCATAGAAATTCATAGAAAATGTGAAGTAGATAAAGAGAGATAGGACCAAGGCATTCAGATTTGGATCATTGCTAACACACATGTATATACAATTTATGCATAAATTTCTTGGTATGCACCCAAGAGCATGGAGAGACAATGAACCCACTGGCCTACAAGTGTCAAATAGTTACGTAAAATAGAACAAAATGTGGGTAGATGGAGAACTATTTGTGATGATCAATATCTTGTAGAGAGAAATGAAACTAAGAATGAGGATACTAGAAGAGATGGTAGAAAAGTATAAAGGTACAATCTATTTCATGGTTGAAACTAATTGTGTGTGTTTTGAAGTAGTAGACCCAAGGATGAAATGGTGTTACCCTATGGGGTATGAGGTAAGTAAAGAGGTATTAACTATGAAGATTGATCATGTTTTATCTTCATTGATAGATCCATCATAGGAAATATAGGGTACTTATGAGGAAAAATCCTCTAAGATTAGAGAGGAACAGACAAGAACAACTAGGAGAAAGAAAATTGAGAATGTTGTGGACAATCTAGAAAGTAAGCTTGGTATTACTAAAGAATAGATGAAGGAAATAAGATGAAAGATAACTAAAAGAACATCTGGAGTGGTGAGCTCTTCCCTTGTAGCTCTTCCACATCCTGAAACTAAGAAAACTTTGATTCCACCTCCTATTGTGGAAAAATTACCTATGGAGTCATCGGAGACTATGAAGGTAGCATATACCCCTGCAAAGAGGACAAGGTCCTCCAAATAGAGTTTCCCACCTAAGAAACAAAGGAAGGAAGAAGAAAAAAATAAGAAGAAAGTAGAAAAGAAGAAGAAGAAGGAAGAAGAAAATAAGAAGAAGGAAGAAGAAAAGAAGAAGAAATAAGAAGAGAAGAAGAAGAAGAAAGAGGAAGAGGAGAAGAAAAAAGAAGTAGAAGATAAGAAAACACAAGATAAACATGTGAACCGATGGCTCTGGAAACCTGACATGAAAATGTTGGAGAAAATAATAATAGACCAAGGCAAGATAATTCAAGTGAGAAATTTTTATGATAGTTATGATTAAAATGATCAACTTATTATAGAAGACATTGTGATAAAGCACATGTTGTCTTTCAAGAAGAACTTGATTGAGATGGCTCAAAGTTTTTGTTACCCTAATTTTACACATGAAATATGACAATCATAAACAACAAAAAATTGCATGAAGGTACACCTCTTTAACATTTCTATTCAGTAATGAAAATGAAATAAATTGTCATTGCATTCATATTATCAGATTAAATTGTACTCTAAGTATTGATCACATTCAGATTTTCAAATTCATAATTGATCATTACATTGTGCATTCAAACAGAATATAATAAGAATATGTTTATTCCATATTGAAACTTAGAGGTAATTACAGAAAAGAAAGCATTATAGAAGCATGAGTACGGGTCCACGCATTGCCTTCTGAAAGTCGACTCTATGATATGGGATTTGGTTGTCTGATCTTGGTCCAATATTCATGTCTAAACTTTGTCCAAGTCTTCATGTCATTTCCTCCTATCAGTTATACATTTTAGGTCCTGCATCATGAGAACATAAAAGTGTTAGATCCAAATTGGATCTAAGCAATGGATGGAAACCAAAACAACATACAACAATCATACTTTCAGAACTGTAAATCTACCAATAACATCAATACAATGGAAAAGTATGCATCTACATCAACTGAATAAAAGTATCAAAGGGACATAACCCCATGAAACCTTTTACTCTATATGGTCATCATTATACATTATTTAAGATTTGTTGTTTGTAAAACAAGAAATCTGAATTAAAGGGACTTAGTTCCTATAGCTGAGAAACCTTTTTCCAGAACATCAACATGTTAAGATGGTAAACACAACCAATCAACCAACATTCATGCATGAATGTCATTACACATGGAACTCACACACAAACATTGATTGGTTAATTATGTCCACTAACCTAACATGTTGATTTGATGGTGTGTGCAAGAAAAATGAACAAAAGTGTATTCAAATGCAGAAGGAAGTATGATCTATGAATTCATGCTAGTTCCAGATGATAAATAAAAATGCAGTGAGTGTCACAATCCCATGCTCAAACCTCACAAGATGCATTACATGCAATAGAAGAAAGCTAGGAACTCACAAGTTCAGGAATTGAAAGAAGCAGAAGGAAAGAAGATGAAATTCATGAAAGTTGCTACAAGGTAAATACATGTTGTTACAAGTTTGAATGCTATTAATATCAAATATGCAGAGTACAGTGATGATAAAGTAAGGTGCATATGCTATGAAAGATGGATGTTCCAAATTGAAATAGATGATCAAGTGCAAAAAATAGAGTGTTGCAAAGAAGGGGATGAGTTGCTACTTGCAATGATAAGGTGATACTGTATTATATTACTGCACAAGTAAAGATAAAATGTAATGTTGTTTGAAATGAAATCAATATGCATATCAATATTATCAAATAAGAGTGCATAAGGATGGGTCAAAGCAAAAATAGTGCACGTTTAAAAGAGGAGGGATAACAGTGACACTGTTATGAATTGTCAACCAAATTCATACAGAAGAAATCGATTACATTGTTACATAAATAGAAAAGGCATATATAGAATTTCAGACATTGTTATCATCAGACAAGAGTTCATCCTAATGCTGTTCTGAACACTAATATCTTTTAATGAGAGGGAAAAAATAGTGACATCCATTTTTTTAATCAAATGAAAGAAAGTATGCATATTCAACAGTGATATCTTTTGTCAAAAAAATGCATACATACACAAGAGTTGAACAAAATAGTGTGTTCTTAAAGGGAAAAATCAGTGATATTGTTATAGATCAAGAATGAAAATCAAATTTTGATGTTATTATACATGTGCAAAGATGAAAAGGTAAATAGTGTTATTGTCTAATGTTGTGGGATGAATTTTCAGATACAGTGCATGTGCCAGAATGAAAGGTAAACAATAATGCTATCTTGTATATTCAATGAAGAGTTTGTTTAAGAATGAAAGGTGAGTAACAATGTTGTTATTCATGTTAAGTGAAAGTTCCATATGCAAAAGTGAAGAGTAAATGAGAGTGTCATTTACGTTTTATCAAAATGTCTAATCAAGAATGAAAATCAAATGACAAGCAATGTGCATATTCAAGTAAACAGTGGTATTATTTAATGTTGTTATACATGTTCAAATGATACAAACAAAACTTATGCATGTATATGGTAAGTCAAATAACAATGTCTTGTCATCAAAGGATTATGCATATATGGTGAACCAATGGTTGGATGTTGATATTGTGCATGTTCAAGTAAATAGTGTATATACATATATGGAGATGCTATTGTTGGATGGTTTTATTCATATTTGAATGATAATATATGATAAAAAATGAATATGCATACATATAAAAGAACTATTCAAATATCAGAAAGGTATGCATCTTAAGTGTCAAGCTCTATTTCATAGTATTACTCATAGGAGTCACAAGCCCATTTTCAAACCCCATGAGTAATTATTTCACTAGAGGTGGTAACTGTATATGTACATTGTGTTTTTTGCAAAAGAGATACCACACAATGGTAACATTCAGACATAACGACAATAACTATTCATCTTTGTCTCTACAAGAGAGTGATGGTATCCAAACATGATAATCATTGTCAATAGTGAATAGAGGGCAACATAAAATGACAAAACTATAAAAAAATGCACACATCCAGTGGAGCCGACAAGAGATTCCTCGAGCAAAGATATATAACAGAAACAAGATGTAACTATTTCTAAGAGTTAGCTCCAAGCTCGAGCTATTATGAGAAACAACAGAAGTCTATCTAGCAGAGATAATGGAAAGAAAAGGTTGCTATAAACATGGTGGAGTCAACAGAAAGTAATTACAAAACCCATAATTATTTGCAAGGAATCATGGATGTCTAGATTGGAAAAACCCCAAAGATCATTGTAATAAACATGGTGGAGTTAGCAGATTATGGAAAGCCAAAATGAAATATGACAATGTTTTTAACAACAACATATATAGTTATTTCTAAGTATTCACGGGCTCACATTATTCAAGTACTTTTGACAATGAGGAAAGATGAAATAATAACATCATATTGAACAGAGATGATAGAGTGTAAAAATAATGAGTAGAGGTTAACTTATCTGTAGGTTACAAGCTGAGATTTGGTAGAGCTCGAGTTCATTCAAAAATAATTCCATACATTATGGAATGCGAAGACCCAAATCTTTTAGATCCCATGGTGTAGGAGAGAGAGCTTGAGCTCTGTGAACCCAAGTGTTAAATACATGCAGTGAGCCCGAGCTCTTTAAAATTATACAACATTACCCACTTCTAGTTGGAGCCCAAGCTCCATGATTAACTCATGAATTGTAGACAAAGATGGAGTAAATATGAAAAAATAAGGCTATTTTTAAGCCCAAAAACCACAGAGAGAAGCCCAAAGAATGACAACATAGTTGCCACATCACAGTGTCAACTTCCAAATCTACAATCCAAAACATAGAGTAGTAGTGGAGACCAGAGAAAATGTCACAATCATAGAATGGGGGTGCCATAATAGTAGGGTTTCAAAACCCTAACATCTTCCCCAAATGTAGAAAGCCAAAATGAAATGCGAATACAATGCATTTTCCAAGTTTTGATAAAATTTGGAATCCACTGACAGAAGCAGTAAATGCTCCAGATCGACTGCAGTGCACGACAACTATTCCCAATGCCACGATGACAGAGATATGCCACAATGGAGATATTTTTGCATTGATATTGGTCATGTTGACCTTAGGATGGTGTCGGGTTTGGCATGTTTAGGGTATATGCCATGGGTTAGGGTTTTCACATGTTGTGGAGGTTAGGTTATATGGGTGTTATTATATTTAGGTATAGTTTATATATGTTGGTAATGCTTTTTCTAAAGAGATGTATATTTTTTCAAAATGCCAACATTAGGGGCTAGATTTAGGGCATGTATTATGCCTTAGATTTAGGTTTTTGGCTGATTTGGAGGAATTTTGGAGGGGTTTAGATTTTCAAATTTAGCCATGAGGGAGTATATATTTGAGCCTCTTGTTTAGTTTTAGGGGTTTAGATTTTTGTGAGAAGGTGGCTTAGTGAGCATTTTTGTTCCTTTGTACCTTTTTCATGCATTTTGTAGCCACCAGTTCATGTTTTTATGTAGATTGTGTTCAAGTGAATGCACATATTCCTTGGCATATTTAGTACTTTTGCATGTAAGTATTTTCAGATTTTGAGGAGAATATAAAGCAAGTGCCCATTGTTCCACATATTTTCTGAGTTCTGTTATCAATCCTTCCAACTTTTTTGCATTTAACTGTAGTGTGCTTTGCAACATAGATTAGAGAATTGATCTAATTCCTACTCTAGGTTTTAAAGTGTAAGGTCTTTTGCAGAATCTGTATGTTTGTTGGCAGAATTGTTACTAATTGTGGTATAAACCCTAATAGTGAGTTTTAGGTCAGCCTATACGTTGAGCAGTGAATGTTAATGAAGATCTCTGTAGTATATGTCTTGAGTGTTAGCTTGAAGTTTTGATAAGTCTCAGTCAAGTTTTGGTGTATCACCTTTCAATTTATTTATTCAATTTTTTAGTTATCTTTTCCCTTTTCCCAAAATAGAGATCAACCATAGGTGATATTCCAAATTTAATAGGAACCGACCTAGAATCTAGAGATTCCTTCTTAATCAAAGTGCACCCACAACTCAGGAAGGTTTCCATTGTTACCATGAGATATTAGTATGCCCTAAAACCTAGGTTAGGTTGATATTTCAAGGCCTTAACAGTTTTTGGCATGCCCGGTGGGACTCCTTGTGATACATGAACAAAATCCAAACAAGGAGTGGAAAAGAGTTTGAGTATTTACAATTATCACATACTAAGAGAGGAAGAACCTTGCAGAGAGAGCCTAGAGGTCCAAAAGAGCTCTCCTTTTAGCCTGTAGTGAGGGGTAGGAAACAAGGAAGACCAAGGAAAAGGTGGTCTAAAAGAAGTTCAGCTCCTCCCACCCACTACACTGATTTTCCATATTCAGATCAATAATCTTCAGAAAGTCCTCCAGCACTTCAATTCAAGTTGTTCTTGAACAACCATAAGAAGAAGAGTAAGAAACACCTTTAAGTTCTTCTACAACACCACCAAGGATGGCTAGAAGGTTTCCATTTGTACCCTTTGATCAGGGCAGCCCTTTGAGTATTTCCAATCACAAAAACATTCTATTGGCAACCTTCAAAGGGTTACCATCTTTCACAGGAGAAGGACAAACAACATCAATTGAGCATATTAGAGATTTTGCATCTCTTTTCAATATTCACCAGATCATGGAGGAGGATGTAGCTTCAAAGCTATTGGTTGCATCATTGAAGGGAAAAGCATTGGAATGGTTTTGAACTCTCCGAGTTGGATCAATTTCTTCATGGGATGCACTAGGTGAGGAATTTTCTAAGTTTTTTGAAGATAAAATTGATAATATTTTTTTGGTGGAACAACTAAATACTATCAAAAGGGCTCCACAAGAAGAGATGAGTGATTTCAATCCCTGCTTCCAAAAAACTTGGAATAGGATTCCTACCACAGTGAGACCCTCTGCTGAATATGCATTTTTATACTTCCTAAAGAGTCTGAATAGTGACATTTCAGTTATGATCCCATCTATGGGGGGAAATTATTTACTCAAGCTTTTGATATTACAATTAGGGTAGAGAATAATCTTATTCAAGCTGGGAAGATAGCTCCTAGGCTACCTATGCCTTTCTTTCCTAGCATCCAGTCCAATATGTCATTGATTACCCCACCTCTAGCACCTTTACCATCTTACAAAAATGAAGAGATGATGCCCACTGTCCCTTCTAATGATCTGCAAAGCCTAAAAGACAACCAAAAAAAAATTGAAAGTTTATTGGAAACCTTTGGAAATGAGTTGGTAAACCTTAAAAGGCAGCAAGCTCAAGGAATTCCAATAGCCCATATGCAAAATTAGTTTTCTAGTTCCTCATCACAACAGCCTAACCAACCCATTTACCAAGGTAACAAGCAACAATACCAAGGAAATAGAAATACCAATAGGCAGAATTGGAACCAAAGGCCTTATAGACCTTATAATCTTGCACCTCTTAATGTTGTTAGGGATATTTTTCCTAACTAAAATAACCTTGTTGTTGAGTATGAGTGGTGTTATCCTTGTGGGCAGCCCCACAATCAGTCAAAGTGCACTAATGGAGTGCTTAATCAGGATCTAATGGTTCAAAGTGTGATTTATTCACAACAAGATGCATCTATTGATGAGACTCAATAACAACTAGATCTAGGTGCTTTGGACACTGCTTTCTCAATTGGTAAGAGGAAGAATTTTGTGGGGTGAGTAATGATTCACCTGTATCAACAAAAACAAGAGCCAAGAAGAGAGCTCTAGAATCAGAGCAATCAAATGATAAGATTGCTGCTACAACTCAATCATCACCCATCCCTCCTATTTCTATAATAAAATAACACTCCTCTCTTGCAACCAAGGAGAAGCATCAGAAGCACGCATATCAGATCATTGGTAAATCTCCTCAAAAGGTAGAGTTTGTTGTTCCTTATAATATTGTTGACAATATGAAGATGATGAGTGTTTCTATTTCTATGTGGGATTCTATAGCCATTCCAGGGAAGGCAGATTTACTTAAGGAAGAGCTATCTAAAGGGACAACAAGTTCACATCAAGCCCTAAAATGACCTTCAAGGACTGTTTTGGTCTATTAAGGGGATGCAGATGTGCAAGGAAAAAAAGAAAAGGATGGTAAGAAAGTTACAAATGTTAAGCCACCTCCTTTTTATGTGTCCTTGATAATTGGTAATAAATTAGTGCATAATTGCATGGTTGATAGCGGTGCAACCAACACAGTAATGCCTAAGAAGATTGCAGACTTACTTGATTTGAAGTATGAACCTCTTGATAAAGGATTTATTCAGTTAGATGTTTCATCAGTCCACACTTTAGGTGTTGTTAAAATTGCAAGTTTGACCTTGCATGCTTGCCCAAATTTCTCTATTCATCAAGATACCTATGTTATAGATATGCCTCCTTATTTTTCCCTATGTTTATGTAGAGATTTTACTACAAAAATAGGAGGATATTTCTTATCTGATTGGTCTCACATGCTGTTTAGGACTAGATATGGTGCAAAAGTGACCATAAAATTAGAACTATTGACCAAAGATCACATAGAGCCATATATTCCAAGCCCTATTAATGATTGTTGTGTGATCATAGATGCATATGATCTTAAAGATTATCCAGCCTTTGAAACTTAGATAGAAGGCATTCCTGATATTTTGTTGGATGAGTGGACAACTAAAAATGCCTTTACCAGCCAAGATAATGCTATTTATGATGCTGGTTTTGGTAATTATATGATTACTGAATCTGATCTTGTTATGCCTAACTTGATAAAATCACATGATGCTGATTCATAATAGCCTAATCAGCTTTGGGACTTATATTTTGATGGATCTAGAAATAAGGATGGAGCTGGTGCAGGGGTTACGTTTGTGTCACCAGATGGTGACAAATACTATGCTGCATTTAGGTTATATTTTCCTTGTTCTAACAATGTGGTTGAATATGAAGGTATGATTAAGGGTTTAGAGTGGGAAAGAAGAATAAATGTTAAGTGTTTAAGGGCATTTGGAGACAGTGAATTGGTGGTTAATCATGTGAGAGGTCTGAATGCTGTTAAAAATGATCTCTTAAAGTTGCATAAATCTAGAATATCAGATATTCTAGCTGATATTGATACATTTAATCTGATTTCTGTACCTAGAAATAAAAAACAACATGATGATAGGTTAGCTTCTATTGGTGCTCAAGTTACAATTTATGAGAATTAAGGTGTAAATAAAGATCAATCCCATATTCAGATTGTTGTTAGGCCATCCATTCCAGATAACAAATTTAATTGGCAATTTTTCAATACTGATGAATAGATCTTAAGTTTTATGGCAGAAATAGATGGCTTTGCAGCTCCAAAAGATAGAAAAGTAAAACAACAATTCGAGGATCAGATCATACAATTAAATTCCAATAAGCTACCTAAAGGACTAGTCAGTTTGGAGTCCATCTTCAACTCTGATGATCAGTTTAAGAAGAACAAAACTAGCATGATAATCAAGGAAGATCATTATGAGGAGATGGAAATATTCAGAGATGAATTCTTAAAGGTTGGTAAAGTTAACTCTCCTCAAGATAAAGAGATTCTTATTTCTTTGTTCAAGGAGTTCAATGATGTTTTTGCTTTGGATTATGCTGATTTGAAAGGTTTTGACCCTCAATTAACCCAACACACCATTGAATTAGAGACCAATTCCATGCCAATTAGGAAAAGACAAAGGCCAATAAACCCCAAATTAGAGCCCCTAATGCTTAAAGAGTTGAATAAACTACTGGACAGTGGGATAATCTTCCCAATCAAGCATACATCTTGGGTTTCAAATTTAGTTCCTGTGAGGAAGAAGAATGAGGAGATTAGATTGTGTGTGGATTTTAGAGACCTTAATAGGGCATCTCTGAAAGATAGACACCCTCTTCCATCCATGGAACAAATATTACAGTATGTCTCTGGTTCTGAAAGGTTTTACCTTCTAGATGGTTATTCTGGTTATAATCAAGTATTAGTGAAGGAAGATGATCAGTTTAAAACAAACTTTACCACTAAATAGGGAACAATGACATATAAACGAATGCCATTTAGTTTATCAAATGCAGGAGCCACATTCCAAAAGGCTATCGACATGGCTTTTAAAAATATGATGTACAAATTTGTTTTGGTTTACTTGGATGATGTTACTATTTACAACAAAATATTCAAATTAACATATAGGCAATTTAAGGCAAGTGATTCAAAGATGCAGAGATTTTGGAATCTCTCTCAATCCTAAAAAATCATTTTTTTGCAATCCATGAAGGCAAAATTTTAGGATACCAAGTTTCAAATGAGGGTACAATAATAGATCCTGAAAGAATCCATGCAATTCTAGATTTAACTTTGCCAAAAAAAAAAGGGGCTGCAAAGGTTAATTGGTAGAATTAACTTTGTAAGACACTTTATCCCAGACATTGCCAATTTATTAAAGCCCTTAATTTCTTTGCTGAAGAAAAATGTACCTTTTAAATGGACTAAGGAAGGAAAATCAAGTTTGAAGTAGATTAAACATGCCTTATCATCAGCTCCTACATTAGCTAATCCTGATTTTTCTAAAGATTTTAGTTTCTATGCTTATGGAAGCTATGATACTGTTTTAGCTATGTTGGTGCAGAAAAATAATGAAAATTTAGAGGAGTCAGTTGCTTTTTTCAGAAAAGGAATGGATGACTATGAACAAAGATACAATTTTGTTGAGAAACATGTACTTGTTTCTATTAAATATTTAAAGAAGTTTAAACATCTTGTTGCTAGAAATAAAGTTCATCTAATGGTTTCACATCCTAGTATCAAAGGGTTTCTATTGAACAAAGATGTAAATGAAAAGAGAGTGGGATGGATCACAAAATTTATGGAATATGATGTACATATTCATGTAACCAGGCTGGATAGAGGCAAGGGTTTATGTTCTCAAATGGAAAAAAATGAAGAAGAAGCTGAAAACAACAATGAGGTTGTCTTGCTTCAAGACAATCCTATACTTAATGACCAACGAGAAAATTGGTTGGATGATATGAGCATATTTCTGCAAACTGGACAATGTCCAACTAATTTTGATAAAGCCAAAAGGAGGTATTTCAGATTTCAATCTGTTCCTTATGTTTTGATAAATGGTATGCTTTATAGAAAATACTTTTCTAGAATGTTGCTAAAATGCATTGATACTGCTGATCAAAGAAATTTTTTATCTGAATTTCATGATGGATCATGTGGAGGACACTTCAATCCAAAGACTACAACTTGGAAAATATTAAGGGTAGGCTATTATTGGCCTGATCTATTTAAGGATGCCCATTCTTGGGCAAGAAGGTGTCAAAAATGTGCTCTTTTTGTAGGAAAACAAAGGCTAGCAGCATTGCCACTGAAGCCTATCATTGTTGAACAATCATTTATCAAGTGGAGAGTGGACTTCATAGGCCCCATTAACCCTAATTATAGTGCAGGCCACAAATGGATCTTAATTGCTATAGAATACTTTACAAGATAGACCGAAGCTATTGCATTGAAGGAATCAACTGGATCTGTTGTTCTCAACTTCTATGAAGATATTATAACCAGGTTTGGGGTACCTCAATCAATTATTTCAGATAATGCATTTGATTTTTTTGGATCTAGAATAACAGAATGGGGTGTTAAAAATGGGATTTATCTGAATACATCATCTAACTATTACCCTCAGGGTAATGGACTTGCTGAGTCTACTAACAAGAACCTAATAAGGATTATCAAAAGGACTCTAGAGGAGAACAAGAGGGATTGACATTCAAAACTCAAGGTAGCACTATGGCTAGATAGAATTACACCAAAAAAGATCACTCGAAGCTCACCCTACGTATTGGTTTATGGTAAGGCAGCAAGTTTTTCTATTTCTACCGAGTTTCCAGCCCTACAATTAGTTGATCAGATGATAATGTTTGAAGAGGAAGATCATCTTAAGTTGAGGTATACTGAATTATTATAGCTAGAAGAGAAAAGGAGCACAACCTTAAGGAACTTTGAGCTAAGGTAGAATCAGACTAAGAGGTCTTTTGACAAGAAATATACACCTAAATATTTCAAAGAGGGGGACCTAGTTCTTAAATGGGATATGCTAAAAAGTAGACCAGGGCATCATGATAAATTTGACAATTTTTGGTTAGGCCCATTTTTCGTCACTGAGTGCAAAGAGAACAATGCCTTTCAGCTATCCACCATAGATGGAAAGATCTTGCCTATCCCAGTCAATGGGATCTTCCTCAAGATTTTCTTTGAGGGTTAGTACTTTCAGTCTAAGGTTTCATTTCAATAAGTGTTGTCAAGCACTAGGAGTCTTTAGGTTTCATTTTCAATAAGGTACCTTTAAGGCACAACATCCTAGTTAGGTTGCATAGGTCCTAGTTAGGTTGCATGAGTCCTACTTTAGGTTTCTTTTTCATTTTCAATAAGGTTACATTTGTATGTTCTAGTTTTGACTCCATTTCCTTAGGAATAAGGTCTATAGTTCATGTCTATCAGGCAGACATCTAGTAGAGGTCTTTGTTAGAGTAGTCATAGTATAGCTAATAATTAAATCATTTAATTATTAGTCTATTTACTCTATGCTTAAGTTATACTTAGGAAGCTTTATAATTCTTTAGGGTTTTCACCTTTAGGGTTTTGGTATCCTTTTATAAGGACTCACCGCTTTGCATTTCACAAGGAGATTGTAATCTTTTTAGTTTGTTGATAATATAGAAGTGTTATTTCTGTCAACATGAATATCTCCTCTCTGGCCTTTTGGCTGCCATAGCTCTCTATTCTTCTGTTTGTCTTTGCTTCTACTCTGTAACAGTTTTGCATGCAGGTGATCTTGGGAGATTAGCTTTCATCCTAATCCTAACATGGTATCAGAGCTCTCCTGCTGCTCACTGTTCTGGTCTTTTTGAAGCAAGCTCATTGCAGTTCGGGGGTTTGAAGATCGCCAGTCTTTTCTGGTATTTTTTATTGGTTATGGGGGGTCTTTATTTTTTGAGGCACTTTGGACCAAAATTGACCTCACGATTGCGTTCAGAAGGCCCAAAAACCCTAGA